>JACXGJ010015750.1:0-13108 GCA_016801105.1 Esox niger | reverse complement strand
CTCCCATACACTGTCCACTCCCCATACACTGTCATCTCCCATACACTGTCATCTCCCATACACTGTCCACTCCCCATACACTGTCCACTCCCCATACACTGTCCACTCCCATACACTGTCCACTCCCCATACACTGTCCACACTGTCCTATCTGGCAAGAGTTGGTCCATTCTCTGCCTGCTTAGCTATCTTTTATTTGAAACATTGACACAGCCTGCAACCAATTTGAAACACCATTTTAGTGAGGGCTGGTTCCTTGTTGGGGTTAAACACATCTTGAGATAGGTTCTTAACTGTTGAAAAAAAAATGAACTGAACCCAGGCACCACAAAAAAGTTATGTTGTTACATCTTAACTGCAGTTATGAGGCCAAATATTTGCAGGGTCGCTATGCAAGAGGACACGGCTTACTAGAAATTCATTGGCTGAAAGATTGTCCAATTCTTTTTAAATATAGGCAATTCATTTCAAATTCAGTTTTGTTTTACAAGAATGTTGTCAGCGTCACAAATATTGCAAAGTGGGTGGATAATGCTGGTTGTTCAAATAGAAACATTGTCACTCAAACAAAATCGTCGAACTTTTACTTTCAGGCCCCTGAAGTGAAACTGACTATTTCAACCTTTTTCTAACTCTGACTTTCAACACATTTATATATATTTTTGGAAGACTTTCTGCTGCCATATCTCTAGTCCTGTAATAGATGACAGCTTGAGCTCTGGAGCTACACCTGAACAAGTCCAACTCAACTAAAGCTACCTGTCCTGATGACCAGACTTTCCAAACCGCAACCATTTTTGCTCTGAAAGTCTCTGGAATTCATGCTAGTCAGAAGTTATGGGGGCCCTTTCAGATGCTTTGCTCCCCAATGCCTTCATCTCCATGCCAGAGCTGTATTCACTGCATATCACCATCTCTGAAGGACTGATGTCTGCTGCCTGACTGAGGCGGTGCTTATGAAGTGCCCTTAATTGAGGGAGGGTAGCACCGTTGAGATTCACAAGCTGTTAATGTTTTCCATCCCACACTCCTACCTGCTGCCAGGGCAAGAGTACAGTGAATGGATTCACAGCGGGAAGAAATCTCCCCCCAAAAATGTGGCCAAGTAATCCAGTGGCATGAGTTTGTTTTCCCTTCCATCACCCCCCTACACAATAATGTCACGCTCATGATTTTATTAATGGTTCTTCAATTGATCAGTATGCACGGCCTGCGCATGGGAATTAATAATTCGATCGCATTCGATGCGTTCGAGTGTGTGCACTTGCCTTAGAGGGCAATGTTCATAGTTGAAATCTAATGGGGATGTAGATACTGTACACCAGAAACCACCCACATCAGAGAGTAGGAATCCACTCCACATAAACATATTTGCATGAGTACATTTTTGACTTCTTCCATGGCTTGCAAACATTGCCTCTCTCATCTCCTCATGCGTTGGTAGCGACTGGGTGTGCCACATTCAGAGTCCTCCAACTGTCATTTCTGAGGCTATTACGTGACATGTCGTCAGGGACTCAGCACCAATCCAGTGTCAAGTTGCTTGTTGCAGATTCATGCATTTTTAGACATTTGAAATTCAAAGTCGCCTATCGCATTGTTGTTTGGTCCAGGCTTTTGATGCGCTGTCCTGTTATAGGTGCTAGGAGCCCATGTGTTATCAATGTACCCAAACCAAGTGTCCTTGTCGTCAGTATTCGCAAGAAGTCACAGCAATTCACTCACCGTGTCTGTGGCTCAGCAAGAAAACAACAACTCATTGCTGTTTTAGCTTCTTCGTCACCGCTAATGTAGTTGTGTTTGATGTAAATCTATCTGAATGAAGACTGGGATTCTGTGTGGATGCCAAGTTATGCTTTGTTTTTGATTTATGTAATCCACTGTTTCACAATCGCGGTTATATAAAGCTTGTGTTACATGTTTGTCGATTCATTGGGATTCCCTGTATTATTTAGTTTTAAGCTCCCAATCAGTGCAGTTATTGTATGAGACTCTTGAAAACATCCATCAAAGACCATTTCGCTGAATTTCTAACAACTTTTCTTCTCCGTCTTCCCTTTTACCGCTGTTCTTATAGATGTTATGGAAGCCTGAGGTAACGTCACCTCCATCTCTCCAGAGCGCGGATGTGCTATCTGAGGCTGTGGCTGGTCTCAGCACTGTTGAGGAAGTCATGAAGTACCTGGAGCCCGAGCGATGGCAGCTGGACATGGATGAGCTGTACAAGCCCACGTGGCACATCCTGGGAAAATCTTTCCTCCACAACAAGAAATCCAAAGGTACAGTGACTGTGGTAAAATTATCTGCAGATAGGCATTAAACTCTGTGGGCAGCTTTATTGAAATTCGAACAGCTTCACAACTTTTTAAATGGCAATGAAAATAGTAGCAATTGCTGCACTCTTCTTTGTACTTGAGTTAAATCTTTTTCAAAATAATCTGCAATCGTGTGTTCAAGACTGTTGCAGTAATTCAAAGGTCACTGGTTGTAATCCCTGAGCCGACAAGGTGAAAAGCTCAGTAGTTCCGTCCCTCAGCAAGGCAGTTCACCCAAATTGCTCTCAAGTCACTGCTGTAAACGAGAATGTGTTGTTAGCATACTTACCTGGTAAAAGAATGCTAAACAACAACGACGGCAGTATTCAATAACTGTGATTTTTTCCCCCAGGAATGGATCTCAATCTGTTGAAAGAAGAGGTAAAGCTGTATAGTTGCACGCCACGCAACTTCTCAGTCTCTCTGCGTGAAGAGCTCAAGAGGACGGATGCCATTTTCTGGCCTAGCTGCCTCCTGGTGAAGCGATGTGGGGGCAACTGTGCCTGCTGCTCACACCGTTGCTACGACTGCCAATGTGTGCCCACAAGGGTCGTCAAGAAGTACCACGAGGTAAGAGTGTGTCATGGGAACTTTTTATAACACTATGTTGCTCAAATATATCTTCATTATCGTTATGAGATGAGCTGGAAAACCAGGAACAGTCCCAACATGCTTTTTGTAAACCTAATCATTCTGAGAAAGTTATATAATGTTTCCAACTCTTGGCTGGGATCAATGAAACGACCAGCCATGGCATTTGGGGTGATTAAAATTTGATATGGGTGTATTAATAATCTGTAAGGTAGATCAATCATGAAACAACAGTTTGGAATAATGAGCAGCATTAGTTCCGGTGTTGGGAGGGGAGATTTGGCCTCTGAACATGCTGGTGATTTTAGATGAGAAGAGGGGCGAGCTTCTGGTTCTGATTTGATCTGTTCCTGAACCCACAACTTAATAGAGCTTCTGGCAAGCTACGCGAGAATTAAGCATTGAGTTGTTAATGTTTCCGAAATGCATAATTTTAACAATTTCTGGTGCGGACAATGTTGTATAGCAAGTTGTTTCGGGCGGAGCGACTGTTTCAATCCTAAAGCCCTACCTGCCTCTCCACTCTGCCAAGGTCCTCCTGCTGAAGCACCGTAGCGGGGGACGAGGTCTTCAGAAGTCCATTGCCGATGTTTCCCTGGAGCACCACGAGGAGTGTGCCTGTGTGTGCAAGGACGACTTGAACTGATCGAAAGCCGTTTGCAGCAGAGCCACCGCCTTCCCAGGGGACACTTGAGAGGGAGCAAATGAGCCAGTCTCACGCGCTCTACTATCCTCCAGCTAATTGAATGAGAGTAACAAAACCTGACGGGATCCACTTCGTATGTGGATGGATCGAGCCGCTGTGGACAACTTGTAGTTGGCTTTGAGTGCAGTAAGGGGCAGGGGATTGATTAGACTGCGCTTGAATGGTGGATCAAACAAATGATTTGCTCTTGGAAGTCTCTCTCTCTCTGTGATTTTCCATTTTTTTCCCTCTGTTTTCAACAGTAATATTGAATAATTATGTTGTTGAATCTTACTCGTGCAAACTGTATTATGTGTAAATATTTCATTCTCATGTGTTTCTTCTGTACCATCATGTTTTTCTACCTATGAAACTCTTATTAATTGTGGAAATACAGTTGCACACTATTCAGTTCTTGTGTTTTAATGTACATACCGTCTCAGCAAAGGTGTCAAATCTGCTTGCTTCAGAACTTAGTATAACCCCAAGTAGTGCTTGGAACTCTAGATTATTAGTTATTAGATATTTATTTGTTCAATGGAAGGGAAGTTGTTGTCCAATAATTCTTTATGCTGAAACTGTATTTACTCAGTTACTTTAGTAGTCATTTGCACGCTAGGTGCGTGTGCATCTTCAACGTTATTCATTTCTATGTCCACACCTGGGAGTTCTCTTGTCTGCATACGTTATTGAACAAGATGGCTGATGATGTATTGTGTTGTGTGTATCAGGCAGTACTAATAAATCAGTCCCCACCGAGCACACAGCTACACAGACACACGCATGTTGAATTCCCAATGTGTTATCACTTTGCTTTCGGCCATCTAGAAGCAAAACTCCAACGGAAAAACAATGTTTCTTTGGTTACGTTGCAGCCCATATATTCAAATGGGAATATGATGTCAGATTGTGTTTGTTTATTTAACACAGCTGTTGTTTAATATCAAAACCAAATGACCTGCCGTGCATTTTGTACACGCACAATGCTGTACTGAACAACCCAATGGAAAACATTGTAATATAGTCTGCTACTGTGGGGCTATTGGATTCACAATGTCCTGAGTCGAAGTGCATCGGTTTTAGAAAAGAGTGGTAGATTTTCCACGACACTAAGCAAGTTCTGCTTCCTCAAATGGTCACACCCTCATTAATCTGACAACGGTTCATCCAGCAAATGGGAGCAAACCTACAACCCCATTTTCAAAAAAGTTGTGTAAAATGTTAAGAAAAACAGAATGCAATGATGTGCAAATCATTTAAACTCCATATTCAATAGGAAATGGTACAACGACTACATATCTAATGCTGTTTCTTGAAAAATATATGCCCACTTTGAATTTGATGCCAGAGACACATTTCAAAAAAGCTGTGACAGGACCAACCAAAGACGAGAAAAGTTGAAAGAAACCAAAACCTGGTGGAACATCTCACAACTAATTAGGTTAATTGGCAACAGGTCAGTAATATGATTGGGTAGATATAGAACATCCCAGAGAGGATGAGTCTTTCAGAAGTAATGATGGGGAGGGGTTCACCACTCTGTAAAAGACTGTGCAGGCAAATAGTGCAAAATAGTGCCTGCAAATAGTGCCTGCACTAATCAATTTAAGAATGACGTTTCTCAATGTAAAATTGCAAAGTATTTGGAATTTTGGTACATAATATAATAAAAAGATTCAGAGAATCTCTGTACGCAAGGGACAATGCTGAAAACCAATATTGGATGACCATGATATTCAGTCCCTCAGATCGCACTGTATTAAAGCAGACAGGATTCTCTAGTGGACTTCACTGCATGGGCTCAGGACAGGTGTCAAATAAAAAAAAGAATAGTAACATGTGTGCTAACATGAATATTCAATTGCAAACAAACATAGCTTTCAGCTGGTGTAAAATAGAACTTGAACTGATCAAAGTTTTCCCATTCGTAATATGCTTAAGGTTTCCAGAATGTCATTTTATTGGCTTTGTACCAAGATTGCATATCTTAGACAACTTTTTGCTGGGCAGTGGACAGAAATTCACAGTTAGGTGTTTAGTTTTCAGGATTTCAACATGTCGTTTTCATAAATAAAAAAATGTTTTTGTGAGTAAATACCACTGTTCAAAATGGTATTTCTCTTTATCGGTACTCCGTCAGGTATAATAGGTTAATGTCTGTACATACAGAGAAAGATGTTGGTCACTTCTACTTTTAGGTAGTTTTGGATTAGTTTTCTACAACTTTGTAACCTTCCAATAAAGCTTTTCTGTGGTGTTGGGTGAGGCCTATGCATTCATATGAGTTGGGATCCTCCAATGTCTTCATCTTTACTTTTTTCTACAGGGGATTGTTTGTGCTGGCTGATTAAATGTCTACAAACCTCTAAGCAGAACAGCTTCCATAGATTTTTACATGACTTCTGTATGTATAAAATATGAACGAAAGGACAGTCATTTCCCAAAACGATGCTCATTCAGATGGTCCCGAGCCCTATTTTGAGAATCATGATTTGCTGTCGGCAAAGAAAATGTGTTGACCTACTGCAATTTTTTTAAAGACTATCTTGCATGGACTCAACAGAGTTGTTGTGCTGATTTCTTTGCATAGACTCATGTTTGTTTGATTGACCATTTTGTAATGTTTATGTTTTGATGAATGTATTTATATTTTGAGATGCAACTACATTTTTAAAATACATTTACTGTTTTGCAAAATGCCAAAGTTCTGTGTCTTTAGAAAACTGTTTGCTGAAAAGGAGAGACCATTTAAATGAAATATGGATGAAGGGAATAGAGAACTACTAAGATCATTCAGTTGGCTTTATAAAGTACTTATCTGTGATACAATGCTTTGAATGAATCAGAAATATTCACCAAATCTCTGTGCAGGGTAGAGCCATCTGGAATAGGCTGTGGTATAGACTGCAAGCGGGATTTCCCTGATAACAGGTCAGGCCAAAGACTTGGTAATATTTGTCTGGGATAACCATTTAACATATTCATGGATACCAGTGTGACGTGTAGTCTAGGACAACCTTTTAACAAAAATAGTCATTAAAAATCCACATTTATTGTTTTATTTCAATGCAGTCTCTCTTTTCACGTTTTTCTATAGACATGTAGTTACCATCTAATCTGTATCTGGGGTCTTAATTAACCTGAAATGTGACCAAGTTCTGTAGATTTGTGCTAAAGGTTTTGTAGTGGTAAAGGGTATATTGAAATGTATATAAGTTGTTCACCTTCGACCTGCCAGTTGTGTAACAAAATCACTGTCTTTAATTGTATAAAATAGCAATTTTCCCCAATTTTGAGCGTAATTATATAGCTTGGTATTTGTATATATTCTTATCTTCACTTTTTACTCATTTTTATAAAGGGTGCCTGTACTCATTTGGCCTTTGATGTGTCACGGTTCCCTGCAAATCAATGGATCTTAAATTCCTTTGGAATGAAATATTACTGAGTTTCTGTGTGACCACACGTAGAGGGCCTCCAAATATCCAAACATTGTGCTACACTGTTCTATCAACCCTTCAGGCCATCAGGTCAACCACAGGAGGTTCTCGTTTGTCTATCTCAGATAGCTGTCCCATACAATTATTCTGATCTAATGTACAGCCCTGGCTGGCATTCACCGTGACGCCAGATGCTACTAAATAATCCTGACATGTCCACTGTGTTTTTGTATTATTAAACAGACTCCCTTCCTTGGACCCAGCCAGAGTTTCCTTTTTGGGCTTGCTGGTGGAGGAAACCTTCCTATGCTGGCGCAGGACATGAAACTTAGCTCAGGCAGTTGAGCATTCCAGCGTTCACTACCACTGTCACTATTTAAACTCTCCTACGAATGTACCTCATCTCGGTACGCTGCTATAACAACAGCCACCAGTTGGCCTCATTTGTAACATTGTATTTTTGATGCCTGAACTTAATAGTATTGTAACTTGGTTTCCATGTAAACACACGCTACTGCTCATGTTGTTAGCCTTCAGTGTCCTATGTATCTCCGTTCGTAGAGCGAGGAACTAACATCGATTCCCACGTCGGGCCAGTACAAGATATTTTCCTTCAATTACAGCGTATAGAATGCTAACATTTTCAATTACAGTTTTTAGTTCACAATACCTTGAATACAATAAGTCACATCACAGTTTGGAAATACTTTCAAAAACCTTTCACTGAGAGACCTCCAAACAAATGCCTTATACCTTTGTCTTGATTGTTGTCTCTAATGACCTTGGTTGAATACACTTTGACAAGTCCTTCACAAAAAAAGTGATGTTAATCTTTTAGACCAGCAGCTGAATTCCTATTGACAGGGTGAGTGCAGTTTGATTTCTGGTGAAATTTAAAGATTAAACCAAAAAATGTTGTTGCACACAAGTGTGTGCTGGTTATTGTGAATACAGAGAATGAGCCACATCTGCAGCAGTCTTTTGTTCCCTTGGGTTCCCTGAAACATGAAAACTGGAAGCGTTTCAGACTGCACTCCCAACACCTCAGTGGAAGCCAGCTTTCCACCATTTTCCACATTCTTTGAAGAATCTCACAGTGTAGGAGTGCTGATCTCGGATAAGGTCTCACTGGTCCATATAATCCTTATTCATTAAAAGAAAAATCCTAGATCAGCCGTCCTCTGAGACACTTCATGAATACAGCTCATATTCGGGCCTTCAAGTCTGATTTAAAATACCACACTGGAATATACTACTGAAGTTCATCAGTTTTTCTTCTTTCTAGCACTGTCTTTGTTGGTTGCTATTTCACTGGATGAAAGGTAAACACTTGTTGTGTGGTTTTCCCACCTAGCTATCTTGTGACAATAGTCGATTTAAACAGGGCTTTATAATATAAATTTGATTGATTGATGAATACACAAATAAGCAAGTCGCACTATCGCTCTATATTCTTCATTTAAGAAAGGTGTAATTTGTGCCTCGCTCCTATGCTAAATGTTAAAATGTGACTACATTCTAGCATCGTTAAGATCAGAAAAGATTGCATTGTGGGAGTAGTGTGTATCATTGAATCATGGGGAAATCTGCCTGTAATAGTGTTCGAAACTGTTGTCCAACATCTAATTGTGTCGTGTGTGAATGGAGAGGTCAAATTGGAGGGTGTGTGCTACATTCTGATAATTATAGTCTTGCTTAACATTGCAGTTTCTAAGAAGCAGCTGCTTTACTGGGAAATGCACTGTCCCTCTGACATCAGATTGGTATTAATCATGGACCAGGAAACGGTTTTCCTGCACCGTAGACAGAGGCCTCACGTTAAGTATAGGTTAAAATGTTTGACATATGGTTCCCTTTTGGTTTGTGAGGGCATTACTCTTACTCTTCATCTCCTCAGATGTTAAACCAACTGGTTTCTCCCTTCAACCTCACAGAGATGACAGAGTTAGGGAGAGCGAATCAAGTATCACATAAATAACCACATACAACAACAGTTTATTGATTTTTTTCTTTTTTTTTCTTTATCTCTCTGTCAAGGCCATATAGATCGCCATTTTAATCACCTAGTAAATCTTCTGATTCCTAGTGCCCTTTTTATTTAATTATGTTTCACTCAAGTAATTTAGCAAATGCCAATTGGCCTACTAGGAACAGTCCAATGGTGCTGGCCATGTGTTGCACTGGAAGTCTTTGTTAGTGTATGGGCTCCTAATGTCTGGCTGCATGAATCCTAACAAGGCCCATAGAATTTATGCTGTGACTTATCAACCCAAAATCCCATGGCCATAAGGAAAAATGCATTATTAATGAGACTAGGGTCAAAGGTAAATGATATTTTGCTTAATTCCATTAACGTTCAGGGCCTATTTGCCACAGCAGACAGTACCTGAACGTACATTTTCCCAAGGTACACATCAAGTGTCAGATTCCCCTCCTTCAACAATGATTTACTTTAGTTAGTTTATATGCAGAAAAAGAATACTGACATCTATGCAACGCCTTCACAAATAACATCACTGAAGACCAACCTCTAATTTAATACTATGTCCTGATGAAATGCATCGACTGCAACAACGTGTAAAGAAATTTACAGAAGTACATTTTGTTATTACAAGCAGTAAGAAAATAATAACTTTCATACAAGATTTTAACCCTTCAGATTATTTTTGTTCAGTGCCAATGTCTATATCAACTCAGTTGCCAGTAGGAAGCTTCCAACTGTCTCTTTTATGATTTTTCTACCCCTGTAACAAACTTCAGTAGTCGGGAGGGGCTAACCACAATTGCAGCAAACCACCGTTTTTATTTTGCATGACAGTTCACCAATACTGTTCCACTCACTTGCTTCCACATCTTTCCATCCCTTCTTTCTTCCATTCTTTCATCCAACCTCCCCCTCTCCCAGTTCCCTCCCCACACACAAGGCAGGCACTTGGCTTGACCTCATATTTACTGGAGCCTGTTCCACCACTAATCTCAGGGCAACCCCCCTCCAGGTCTTTGATCACTATGTTTCTGTCCCCTCTGTCATCCAATCCCACTCTGCCCCCAGATGTTCATGCACTGTTGTATTTCTCCCTCTCGCTTCTATCCCAGTGGCGTTGTTATTCCTGGGCTTCCAGGGCTTTGTCCTCCAGTCTTTTTGTACTGGGCCCAGGTCTTCCAGAAACATATTTACTTTTGGGATCTTTTGTGTGATGGGTTTGCATAACTGTGTGCATAACTTGCGTGATTGTATACAGATGTCTGCTTTTTTTGTGAGCTGACGCTAATGCAGCTGGCATTGGGATGAGAAATGAGAGCTACTTGATAGCAAAAAGAAAATCAGTGCATCAAGAGTGGGCTTTGTTTTCACAGACTGCATTTGCTTTCAGTTGCACAGCTTCGTTGTATGTCAACGAAGGGTTATAAAACTCTTTTGAAAAAAGGCTGACCTCATCCGCTCCTTCCTTCACTCAGTCTAATGAGTCTACAGGTCCCAGTCATACAGAACTACCCTGTGCCATTACATCTTTCTATCCACTCTATTCAGATGAAATCTGGATGAGTAATTCTTATCCCCCTGCGCAAACAGCAGGTGTCTAAAGGCCTTCAGCAATTCCTTATTTTCCTCATCAACTCATCCCTTACCCCTGGCTACATCTCAGTTTATTTTGATGGCCAGTTTCCCCCCTCCTCTAGAAACCAACAAATTTCCTGCCCAAAATTCTACTGTTCAAATTTAAAGCCATTAAAATATGGTCTGTTTTCCAAATGTTCTGTCAAAAGTCAGGGCATGGGTCTATATTAAGGATAGGTTGAGTGAACAATGTTGAGTAAGAATGATGATGAACAGATAACCAGGATTTAAACATTTTAGTGTGGACAACTTCAAAATGTACCTCTCGTGATGTCATTATTTATTTAAGTAGCAATAATACAAAAAATTCTATAATACCTATGTCTTTAAGGTTAAAGAAACCAGCCCACATAACTAAATAGTTTGGAAATGTACCTTTTACTAAAGGAATTAATCTGCTGAAAGGGTGGACCCATCCAAAGTATTCTTTTTTAAATCACAATTAGCTTCAATGCCAAAGCCTACATTTGTAAATGCTAGTTAGTTGATATAACATTTGGCTCAAGTCCATGTAGCGTGTTGGCTTGTGAGAGGTAGCTCACAGGTCACGGATGTCTATTCCATCTGGCCCAGGATCATGGAGGTCAGAAAGTCATGGGGTTACCGGTGGAAGCCAGGGGACACAGCTACCAAGACCCCCACTGAAACTGACAGATGCACAGCCAGACCAGTATTCAGTACAACATTGTCCATGTTTTTCTTCTGTTAAAAACAGCATGAAGTAAATAAGAGACAGAAGCAAAACATTTATTTTAAAATACATTTACTAACTAAACAATGTGTTGCACTATGATATGGATAATTTATTCAATTGTCCTTTAATGTAGTTGTCTTGTTTTTCATTGGAATGGTTTTATCCTTCACTTCTTGGTAAACAATGCAACTTCTAGAGCTGTCTTATAATTTTGAACTTCATTCTGAAGTGTGTAAACAAATTGTCCTAACATTTACAAATTGTCTGTTACGTCTATTATTTTTAGCAGAGATCTTCTGTAAATGAAGTGATGAGGAAGGGCAAAAACAAATGTGCTGGAACCATTGTTGAAGGAGAATGGTATTTTTTATAATGATCTTAAAACCACAACAGATGTCAGAAATGAGGCCATGTTGTATGAAACAAATCATTTTAGCTGACTACTGTTCCTGAAATCTGACGTGATCTGTCTGATAAGTCACATCAACCGTAAATTAGAAGGGAAGTGATGTATCACCCACATCACAGCCTGGACGTTATCATCTATGGGCAAACAGGACATTCTAAATTCTTCTTTCTGGTGAGCAGTGTTGTGGGAGCAACAAGGGTTACAGTTTGTTATCGGGTTGTTGAGCATGTTTTGCTTCCTCTTTCTTATGAATCAGCTTTGTTCTGCAAACTATGTCGACCAGCTACCAGGAATCTAAGTTCATTCCCTCCCAAACTTGCAAACTTGACCCGAAAACCACAAAGTTCTCACAACATTCACGAAAGTCTTTGACCCCTGTGGTACCTCAACAGATGTAAAGAAGCAGGAATTCTCTGACTTTCATTTCACAATATGGTTGCACATGACAGCCAATCAGAATATCACAGTCAAGCAACCAATAAGACACAATCAGAAGAATATGTTCTGTCAGCTGTCGTGTGGCCAACAAGCAGAATACAGTGTAGGTGGGACAGGTGGCCAAAGTTGACAAACCACAAATTGAAGATGACAAACCATCAGGTGGTCAAATGAAGAAGTCTCTTGTTTTATAATGTCCCATTTTCATCCAACTGATAGAAGCACATTAACGCACAGGTTTCAATACAGAAAAATCTAACTGGTCATACTTCTGAAAGACTGAGACTAATGAATTCAGTTTGGAGGTTAAGTAAACAGAGGGCTGGGAGTTGTCTTAACCAAGAGTCTACTTAATGTGCGTAAAGGGAGGTCTATAATCGATCTTCTCTGGGCGGTGAGACACCACTTTCTTGCAGTCCTGTCACCCCTTGTAACAGAGTGGGTTCAAATACAGTTCCGGAAAAAAATAAGAAACCATTGCACCTTTTTCTTTCCTCTCCAAAGCAGTCAAACTGGAAAGTTTAGAGTGAGGAACAGAAGCGTTAAA
Organism: Esox niger; assembly: GCA_016801105.1. Lineage (NCBI taxonomy): Eukaryota > Metazoa > Chordata > Actinopteri > Esociformes > Esocidae > Esox > Esox niger. The sequence continues at coordinate 370 of JACXGJ010015750.1, read as the reverse complement.
TTTGCAGTGGTAACTTAATTTGAACCCTTCTGTTCCTCACTCAAAACCTTCCTTTCCAACTTTTTTGGAAAGGAAAGAAAAAGGTGCAGTCGTCTCTTAATTTTTTCCAGAGCTGAATGTTTGCAGTGTTGGTCTCCCTGACTGCCCAGAAACAAGCACAGTTAGTCTATAACAAGTGTATTCATTTGTTCCCTGCCCATATTCAACCAGGTTGGGGTTGTCCACAGTGGTCTAAAGTCACCAGTCAGGCTGGGGTTGTCCACAGGGGTCTAAAGTCACCAGTCAGGCTGGGGTTGTCCACAGGGGTCTAAAGTCACCAGTCAGGCTGGGGTTGTCCACAGGGGTCTAAAGTCACCAGTCAGGCTGGGGT
>JACXGJ010015749.1:0-13109 GCA_016801105.1 Esox niger | reverse complement strand
TGTGTGTGTGTGTGTGTGTGTGTGTGTGTGTGTGTGTGTGTGTGTGTGTGTGTGTCTGTCTGTGTGTGTGTCTGTGTTTGTCTGTGTATGTTTCAGTGGATTCATTCTTCCTTTGTCATTACTTGGCAGCAGGGAAAATCCCTGTGATGGAGTGAGGCTGAAATGTGTATTTGACATAACTTGAAATGCTTATCTGGTTGCCTATAAACTGGAGCAATGCATTCCCACAACCAGTAGGGGACAGTGGAGAGGGAGGGAGAGGTAAGAGAAACGGAAAGGGTGAGAGAGATGGAGAGAGCAGAACAGGGAGGAAGAAAAAATAAGGTGAGAGCTCGAGAGGAGGAAACAGAGGGAGAGAAGCACACAATGTGAGTTGGGTGGAAAGAGAATGAAAATGACAGGGAACGAGGGAGAGAAATGAGAAACCTTTTTTAGAAAGACCTCCCAATTTCACACCATGAAAGCTGAAAGTGAAGAATAGAGAATAAATGGCTAGGCCGTGGTTTGATCCAAACAAACAAGATTACTTAACGAAATCTCGTGTTTAATCTTTTGTTTATTGTTTATTCGAGGCAAATGCTGAAGTCAAATCAATCATTGGTTATGAAGAAGAATTTAGTGAGTCCCAAACATTGCTTAAGTCTTCCCCAGACAATGATAATGGGAACTGAGAGTTAGTGTGACGGATGCGCTCAAAAATGTTCCACAGATATTAAATCATGGTTCTACATGCATTTCATCAAATGCGCACAGCCAAACAACTATTTACACAACGCACACCTGGTTATTTTCTACTGCATCGTTTAATGTGCTGCTGAGTTTGGGTTGTGTTCACAACATTCCAAATCGGCCGACGTGCTGAGATCAGAAAAATAAAAAAAACGGCAGTTTGGTGTGAGAGAAGAACGGTGGAGAGGAGAGCGATGGATATGGAAAGAGAGAGAGAGAGACCCATGCTTGGCCTGCACTGTTCACGTTCACACACTCTGAGGTGAGAGACATGAGAGGTTTTCACACAACCGGGCTGTGATTCAGACTAGGGAGTACCCTGCACCACTTTGGCACTCTTACCTAAGGGAAAACAGGCTATTAAATCAGAGATTTTAAATTTCTTCCAGGAGGGGAGATTTTTCTTAAAAGGAACATTGACAGTCGTGTTGTTGTAGGCAGAGCTACTGTAGTACGGTCAATGTAACGCTAGGAATGTGAGTGAAATCGTTATTCTGCCCCAGATTGTACCATATTCCCTGTATTGTGCAATGCTTTTGGCCAGATAACCTATCATTTAATTAGTGCCCTATGAGAGTGAGGTGCCACTCAATCATTTTCAGAGGCCAAGTATGAGAAGTGGTCCGATCTCTGACCTGCCAACCAGAGAAAATGGCAAAAAGGGGAGAGGAGTGACAGAGAGAGATAATAGTTAATGTCTGTTTTCAGCAGTGGAGATAGGGGCTTTAAGTTCAGGTTTCTCCCCCCCTCTTTATAATCTCACTTTTGAAGTTTTATAAACTGTATACACACCATATTTACATATGTGAGTGTACGGTATGTATATATACTATATGGCCAAACAAAATGGAAAATAAGGAAGCTAAAATAATACATTTACAAAGTGGAAAGAATACGTATTTAAGTAAACATAACACACAAACGTTGGCCCAATTGCTCTTTCTCTTCTCTCTCCCCTGCATTCTCTCTCTCTTACTCCCGTTCTCTCCCTCTCTCTCTCTCTTCCCCATCCTCTCACCTGTGTAAATGGGCTCTTGTGTAAACAGAGCGCATGAGGTAGATTCATGTGGTTAGCACTTCCATTTCTGGCCAGTCGTTCCTTGGCCCAGCCGAGAGGTGAACTACAGCCCTTGTCCCAAATGGCACCCAGCTCCATACGTAGCACACTAGCCTACCTCTGACCAGAGCACTCGGAAGTAGTGCAGGCTGCAGGGACTAGGGTGCCATTTAGAACACCCCCCCCTCATTCTTTCCGTGTGTGATGGCTCCGTCCTCCTGTGGAATGTATGGGAATGCATTCATCAAGTGCAATTCGCAATAATATTTTACTTTTTTGTGTTTTTGTAGCAGCCAGAGAACTTCTTGTTCTTGAGTGTGCATTGGAAGTCTGACCATGCATTCTTTAGATGTGAATCTGTAACCCGGACTCTTGTACACATGAAGTTAAATGTATACACAGCACACTTAAGGATACACAAGGAGGGGATGTTGCTAATGTGACCAACGAGGCATTCCTGCTGTGTTTTGTTTGTACCGTTTCATATAATTGCCTTCGACGAAGAGATGTGCGCATGTATTTTTATGTTTATAATTTTTTAATTGAGTAGCTGTACTTGTATGCATGGTGTATATATGTGTGTCTGAGTGCATTGTGCCATGAACGCGCCCACTCCTGAACTAGTGTCGCACCAACGTACCGGAGGGAAAATGCTGTCAGGTTCCGGGACATTCCGGAGGCAGCCAACAGGGCCTTCCCCTGTCCAGTGTACACCTCTTCCAGGTCCTTTAATGCAGCCCTGCCCCAGTGACTCTACAGATGCGTCAGACAGCTGGGTGGAAGGTTCTAGAGGCAGCCTGAGCGTCAACCCTCCTCACCAACTCCTCCCATTCCATCCTTTAACCCCACCCCCCAGAGCTGACGGAGGCCCCTGGGGACCGCGTTTTCATCCGTTAACAACACGTTCTTCAGGGCTCAAACACTTACCCTGTGCCCGTTCTCTGTGTCCCTCCCCAGTGTTTGTGTGTGTTGTGTGTGGTGTGTGAAAAACAGTCCCGGCTGTCTGTCTGTCAAAGGGATCAGTCCTCCCGGAGGTGTTTGGGGGAGGTGCATCTTGGAACGGTGACATCATGTCCTGGCCTCAGCAAACCCTCATGTTGCAGCAAGGAAAATTCGAGACACACAGGCACAGCTCTTAGGTCACGCTCCACAGCTCCAAGAGAGAAGACCCAGCTCAGTATTCAGACTGGTTGGGCTTTGTCCACAATGCAGATTTATATAGCCTGGCTACCAATACTCTGGCCAACCATGAGCATTTCTTTTTTATAGTGTGGCTACCCAGACTCCAGCCAAAAATGATTCTTTATTTTATATAGCCTGGTTACCATTTATTTTGTATAGCCGGGCTACCCAGACTCTGGCCAACCATTACTTTTTCTTCATAAAATGATTTGTGGATGGTTCTCCATCTTTAATGGAGAACACTTCTAGAATGCATACACATTGTAGCCCTCTGATTGGTCCCAGAAAATGATGTATTGGGCCAAAGCCATGACCCACGTGGGTAAAGCAGAGTTTTTAAATACTCTCCTTGGCTTGGATTGGTTAGAGTCACTGATTACTAAGGTTTAAACAACAACCCTCATTTTGAGGTCACCACAAACAACCTCAATGGAAGCAGTCTCAGACTTAAGAATGTAGTGAACGGTATAACAGCAAAATAATTAAGTTTGATTTGTCAGGGAATATTTTAAAGGCAATTTTCCTTCATTTGAGGAAAAGACATTCGTGCTGCTCAATCGTAAATTATCTTCAAATGGCCTGTTTTCCAAATCAGAGATCGGATTGAATTCCAGAAACTCTCCCTCAACACATAAAGCTTTTTAGTCACACTGTATGCACAAGCGTGGAGGAAGAAAAGAAAGAGTGAAAACACCAGCGTTTATTCAAATGAACATGATTGCCTACAATTATAAACGAATTTGATGACAATTAGAAGACCTGTTAGACAATTTCATACTGTGGAAATTATTGCCGGATACTTTTGTCGTCGTCTTTCATTACAGATATTTGGCTCTATGCAGAAATGATTATACACGTTAAATTATATTGTGGAAATTAGAAAATAAATGTTGGTTGTATTCTGTGGTTATGAAGATTAATCTCCAAATATGTTGTCTGGCAAGTCTTTCTCATTATCCCAGAGGATTGTACCACAGTAACGTTGCAACTTTCCATCCAGGGTGTTTAAGAGGACATTGCAATGTGGAGACTGTGTTTTTATGAACTGGTCTTGAGCCGTTCAAGACAGTGTATGTGTGTGTTGGCAAATGCAAGCGATTCAATGAGCCATGTCTCCTACTAGCACATGTTGCGCTGTAATCTAGACATCCTAATATGTATGACAATTCTCAACTTGATACTTGATAGCAGACACTGTGTTCGGCCCACCCTAAAAAGTCACAACATAGTTATGTAACAAATGCCATACAGGTGTGCGTGAAACTGACACTAGTATTTTCTTTCTGCCCACTGAAGCGTATGTGAAGAGTCTTCTCCGCACATTGTTGGTGATTTTTAACTATATTTTCAACAGGAATCCAGACTTTCCGTGTTTTCTGGATTGAATCGCTTCGCGGCTTCTCTGTGTTCACATGGCCCGATGGCTCTCGATTTATTTTGTCCAAACCGCTAATTATAAATGCTTTAACTGCAGTTGAACTGTAGTTCAATCTCACACCCTGCCATTTAAAACCCACGAACCAATCACCCTGCCATTTAAAAACCCCTGGTCAGAGGTCTAAATGACACACTCCTTCCTATGTAGTACACTACTTTTGAGCTCTGCCCTTAGGATCTTGGTAAAAATAAGTGCCCTACCCATGAAATAGGGTGCCGTTTGGGATGCGGCCATAGACCAATAAAGTGCGTCCCGTTAGCCACTCTGACCACACTGAGTGGGGCTAAGCAGTTCAGTAATGGCTAACGCCACAAGAAGGCAAGACGGGATCTTCTGAGAAAACAGAGCTTTGTTTTATCATCGCTTGTTCCTGTGAATGCCCTCAATAAATTATCTCGGAGGCCTTTGAGAACGTGGAGGCAAAGCCCCGGGATGAAAGCCGATAGGAATGAAGTTGTTGGTTGATCTGCTTTGAGGTTGTTTCTCATAAGACACAGTGCTGTTTGGTGGTGTGTGTAATTTTCAACTGGCTGTGTTCCATAGGAACCCATGGGAAATACCAGATCAGCATCTTCTCAAAAAAGAAACTCTTTACAGCTTTATATTATAAAGACTATCACCAGAGACAAACTACTTAGCTGATTAGGCGCCACATGCTTTGTTTTTCTCTGTGATGAAATTCGAAGATCGATTGTACTTTTTCTGTTCTACTGTGTTTAAACATTCCTCTATCTGGTTCTCTATTGTATCATTAACATATACTAGCCTCAGATTTTTCAGGGTAGGCCACTTTTTCACATCAGTCGTCCCTCTTATCCATGTCCTCAGTTCCAGCATTTCTAGTTTTACTTTTTCGCAAAATGCTTTATTTAACCAATATTTATTCTCTGCGATTCATATTATTCACTTTACCTGTTTCACAATATGATCAGCGGGAAGTCTGTGAGATAAAAAAAACAATTCTCTGCAGTGAAGCATATATTTTATTGTACATATATATAATTGTATTTTTAATGGGACAACTTTCTAAGAATCAAAGCCAACTTTCTAATTACGTTTAGTTGAATGAAGCTAAGCATCTGATGGAACAGAACACCCAGCCCCAAAATATGACTTATTTATGTCCCAATGTTTGTTTCAGACTTGGGAGACCATTTTGACACAGAGATGGCTCCACAGAAGTTGGGAGGTGTCTGTCTGGTGAGTTCCTTTCTAACCCTCAACTGTTTAATCCTTTCTGTCTGTCTGTCCATCAATTTCAATTACATTTCAATGAATTGGGCTTGGTTGGCATGGGAAACATTTGATCACATTCCTGAAGCAAGTTCAATATATATTTTTTAAAACATGTAATAAAAGCAAAAATTCCCCCAGAAAGTTATTTGTAAAATGTATAAGCACTTGTGTAGAAGGAATGCTGGCATTTAAAATTCTACGTTATTAGCTATGTATGCTGTTGCAACAACGTACAAATAGTTACGAGCATGAATCACAAGGTAAAATAAAAAAGGAGCTACATTTTGGTTAGGCTTACAATGTTCTCTCTCTGTCTTTTGTCTTCTTGCTGCTGTAAATGACAAAAAGGTCCCATATGCTCAAACAGCTGCTTATTTTGGCCTCGACCAATGTGGTCAGCATAATTACACAGTCCCTGTTAAGACTTGGGCCTTCTGTGATAGGCCGGTTCATTACATAAGGGTCAGAGGTCAATGATAGTCTCTATAATCATGACATTGTGTGTTCACTAACCCTAAGGCTAGCTGTGAGGATCCATTGGAATACAGTGTCTAAAAATACACAAACATGTATAATCAAAACCTGGTGGACTCACTGCTCAGAAGGAACATGTTTCTCTGCTCCACTCTGTGATGGAAAAATGCTACCCCAATGTAGCCTTGGGGAAGCATTGTTTGGAGTATTCTTGTAAGTATTATTGTAAATTGCATCAATCTGGTGAAATAAGCCAGATTGTTTATGATGTGCAAATGCAATAAAGAAACGTATTTTCCATAAATGTATTTTATATATTGTATACGTGACAGCCCTGTTTCAAAAAAGGTTGTGACGCTGCGTCACATGTAAATAAAAACAGTAGGCAATGAAGTGCAAATCACTTAAACTCTATATTAAATAGAAAATAATACAAATACAACATATCACATGTTGAAACTGAGACATTTTATTATTTTTGAAAAACATGTGACCACTTTGAATTTGATGCCAGCAACACGTTAAAAGATTCAGAGAATCTGTAGAAATCTCTTTATGCAAGGGACAAGGGAGAAAACCAATATTGGATGGCCGTGATCTTCAGGCCCTCAGGGAGCACTGCATTGTTTCCAGTACAAACAGACATGCTTTTGTACTGGAAATCACTGCATGGGCTCAGGAAAACTTATAAAAAAACACTGTCTGTGAACACGGTACGTTGCTACATCCACAAATGCAAGTTAAAACTCCATCATGCAAAGAAGAAACCATATAAAAATAAGATCCAGAACCACCACTGCCTTCTCTGGGGTCATTTAAGATGGACTGAGGATAAGTGGAAAACTCTCCTGTGGTTGTATTTGTAAAGTATATATTCTGTTGGAGTGAAATTATTCTCGAATTGCGTGAAATTAAAGACTGTTTTCACACAATGAAGTCTTATTATTGAAGAAATAATTCAAATGGTTCCTTTAAAAGAATATGTGTAATTTAAAAACCTCAGCGTTTCACTAATTTTGTGATTGAAAGAGGAGAGAATCCACTAAAAGAAATATTACCTTTGGCACCATAAAAAAATTCAATAATTAAATGCTCACAGTCAATTATTTTGTTTGAACAAAAATGACTGATTAATATAATAATATTAACCAGACTTCAAAGGGACTTTAGTCGTGCAAAAGTAGTAGTTCCTTTTTGTGACAACGAAATGCTTAACGTGCTCAATCCATTTCCCCATTCATCCAGAGAGAGGGACCACCAAAATATTGAGTTTTTCATTGGCAATTAAAACATTTGATTTGGCCACATTTTTCCTTGTCAGCGTTTCCCATCACCGACTAGACAGACATACAATTCCGTTTGCCGGGCCCAAGCGTTATCACTTAACTGCTGTGTAGCCCTTGAGTGACTAAGTGACTTGGGTTCAAGGACTGGGTGACTTGGGGCGAAGTCTGTTGAATGCATTTATCGGCAAAGCCTCTCAAATTGTTAAGCATCTGTTTTGACTCCCGACCGTCAAACGTTTTGATGAAAGACGATTCGATGCGGAAGGAAGATCCGTCCATTTCGAGACGAGCTAATTCGGGAAGCAGGTTTTTGTCTCTTGCCTGTTACCGTGGGATACCGTGGGACAGCACAATTAATGGACTGCAGGCTGAACCCGCCCACGCTGGCCCGTTCCGCTTCCCCCCCAGCTTCAGTGGGATGCACTGCTCACGTAATAAACACATCGCCACATATTCACAGCTTGAACTATTACAACTTTTCCTCATTTTGGGGGGATGGTTTTCAGGCACGGGGCTATGGGACTGCCAAGGGAACCCCTGAATGATATGGTTCAGCTGTGTGTGTGTGTGTGTGTGTGTGTGAATGTGGCCCAACAGTGTTATTGTTTAGAAGTGAGCTCATTACCCAGGTGTTTACCCAGGAAGTGGCTTTGTCAGCGCCAACTGCCAGCCGGCCTCAGGGAGAGGAACGAGACCTGGGGGGGAGGAGTCCACCGGGCGGGGCTGCGTAGCCGTGGAGAGGAGGTGAGAGGGGGACGAACATGGGAGGAGTAGAGGGCAAATACACCAGGGGGTTCCGTGAGGTAGGAGGTGGAGGAGGAGGACAGACGGGAGAGGAGTGGAGGGGGGAGGAGAGATGCAGAGTGGGAGGAGCGCCACGGGAAGGGAAAAGAAAAGGAGGGGGGGTCTCAGGTCACTGGGTTTGGGGTTTGTGTGTTTGTCTGTGAATGTGTGTCTGCGCCCCTCTCTTCCTGTGTGGGCATGCCTGTGTCGCACGCCTCTTCACTCCATGCCAGGCTGCTGGCTGTTGACAGGGATTCATGAGCTGATAGTGTCAGAGGGCACCAAGCAACTGTCAGGGCCCGTCTCTCCTCCACTCTGGCCATGTTCCAAATGGCACCCTCTTCCCTTGGTGAGGATCACACCAGGGCCAAGTCTGGAGTAGGACACTAGATAAGGAACAGGGTGCTGTTCAGAACGCAAACTCTGTATCTGTCGGTTTTCCGAGAACAGAAGTCAACCCTGGCCAGGAAACGGAGAAAAGATAGTTTAACAATTTAACGTCTTAAGTTCCTGTTTTTTGCCCCACGTTCTCTCTCATTCTCCCCAAAACAAAGGCTTGTCGTTGTCATTGAGGTTTGTTTCCTGATTATGAATGCCTCTACTTGTCTAGCTGTGTGTGTGTGTGTGTGTGTGTGTGTGTGTTTGGGTCATTGTGAACAGCAGTGTATGGTTATGTGCACAGACTCTGAGAAACAAACCATTGTTAATGGTGATTAACAACAGTGGCTGTAGACATGATCTGGACTGACAGGCCAGTGTTCACACAGTCAGAGCTGGGCTATTGTGCAGCCTTTATTCTTGTTTCCTGATTGTGTTTTTGATGACATATAATAAAGGGCCTGTGTTACCTCTGATTTGAGTCACATTATTTGTGTGAATCAGTTGGTGAGCTCTTGATTGAATGACTGCTGATTTAAATGACAAAACTGGCTTGACAGATAGAGATTATGAAAATATAAAATTGAGCGAAAGTGTGGAATAGCGTCCTGTACAGAGCAGCAGTCTAGGCCGTGTGCTGGTTGCTAGGACAGAGATTATGAACTTGAAAAAGAAATGAAATAACATCTAATCCTAGGGTAGGCTTAGACTGGGTTTGGAAAATGGGCTTATGATGTACTGTAACAGCCCAGGACATCAAGGCCTTGCTTAGCACATAGTAAATGTTCCGGTCAGTTCCACTCCAGAGTGTGGATGTAGCGTACAGGAAATGACCTCACAGAAGCCGTTGTCACGGCTTTGTTTATTTACTGAATGTAAATTAAAATCTTAATCAGAAAACTATTAATTATTATTATTATTATAACAGCAATACAACTAACATTGCAGCTACTGCCAATTTTACCAACAATAATGTAAACATAAAACGTGACCTGTCGCATACCGTACAGCATACGTTTCTGAGTTTACCCACAGACGTGCGTTTGGAGTATGATGCCAGCGCCTCTGGTGTCCACGCTGTGCGATGATTGGATTCAGAACCAGGCAACCAATCAGCAATGGAGTACCAGTGCCTCCCTGGGGATCAGAGAACCATGTCTGGGATGGACAAAATCAATGTCTACAAATTCCACTCAGATTCAGCGCTAATCCTAACCAGGAATGGGTTCAGTAGGATTCTTCTCTTAAAACTATTAAAAGAATCGCAAAGGCTCAGAAACTCTCATCATTGTTTGTCAGTGACTGACAGTGAGTTTCTTGGCCAACATCTGACAGTATAGATTGCACTGAACACACTGTAATTTGCTCGCCATGTGTTTCCTGACAGTACAAGGAGTTTGGCTTGTATTCCCAGGAGAGAAATGTTAGGTGCATGTATCTTTTTTGTGCTAAACATTGAGAGCCTGGCAATTGTGACAAAAGCACTGTGGGGCATCTTACAGGTCATTTGAGATTCCGGTTCATGTGGATTAGTTATATCTGTTCATGAACAATTAATTTTTCTTATTGCTGCATTTGCCTGCACTTTTTTACTATAAAAAATATAGAATGTATCTATATATATTATATATATTTGTTACGTTGATTTTAAATTGACAAGGAAACCTTTTCATACGATTATAGAATGCATTTTATTTTAAGAAATATACATATATGAAATATATATATTTTAAATGAACCCTATGATTTGAGCTAGGCCGAGACGTATGGGTCTGTATTTATGCATTCAGCGCCACAGATGCATAACAGCCATGTATCAAGTCGTTTCAGCGTGAAAACTCATGATAGATGGGTGGCTCATTATATTATCTTGGATGATATTAAGCTTAAAGTCATGTGTGTCTGTGTCTGTGTCTTTGGTCCAAGCGTAGGTGTTTGTCTGTGGTCTGAGTGTATTTCAGCAGGCCATGAGAGTAACTCTGGTGGGGTTCCATATCGTAACATGGAGGTTTTTACCTTTGACAGTGGCCCGAGTCTGTCAGGCCTGATGTCCGCCGACGACAGCCTCCGAGATGGCAGCAGTCAAGCAGCCAGTAGTCTGCAATTCCCAGGGAGACACTGGAAGGCACTTCCTGTTTCTCTGTAGCGCACGCCCCCACCACGACCCCCCAGTGGCCCCTCTGCAACCCAGCGCCTGTAGTTATCACCCACACAGGATGTGTGCAGAGAAAGATCAATGCTCCTCCTGACATGACCCGGTCGACCGCCGAAGCCTTCCTGCCAACTGTCCCCCAGCACCTGACAGACAGATAGCACGCTAACGGCTTGGCTAGCTACTCTGTTTCCAACGGAGGCCTCAATCGGCAGGTCAGCGTCACTTCTGTTTGTTATCTTTAGCGCCAGGGGGCTGCATACAACTGTTTTATGAGAGTTTAACGGTTACTAGTGACAGATCTTAAGCAAATAGGTTAATGCATTTCATTCAGGTTGTAAAAGCGAACAGCAAGTGAAGGTCAACTCAAGCCTTCTGCAAGGCCTTTCCTCCTGGGAACGGCCAGTGTGAATCCAATGATCGCTGGTCGTATGAGCGAGGTGTTGATTATTTTAGCGTCTGATCAGCCTTTTAGCCTTTCTCTACGCCAAAAACACAGTGTTTACATTGTTACAATTCCATGCTTAAACATGTCCTCCCAAAGCTCGCTGAACCCTCTGCTTTGGTTAAATATCAGATTTCAAGGAAAAAAAACACATTCATGACTTGACCAGATGCCTCGAGAGTGATGACCCAGGAGGGAATTTATTCCGCCAAATGCGTTTATGTTTATTTCAAGAAATCTAAAATGTCCAATATTCACTCTTTGAAGAAAAAAACATTTATATTTTCCACAGAAACATTTTGTCTGACAGCCTAAATATGCCCAAGGCCTTGCTGTCTAGTTGTGGCGTTACAGTGAACTGCTTGCCTGATTGCTTGTTGTAGCCTGGTGTACTTATTTAGCTAATTACCTGGATGTTTTCATTAGTCCAAGGATGCTGCGCCGGGGATACTATTGTCTTGTGTGAGGAAGCTTCTGTCTAAATGAGTTTGTTTACCTCAGAACAAGAGACCTTTGACAGGCAATTAGCTGTCATAATTACATTAGCTTAGCATTAGCCACACTGTATATTAGCTTAGTGTTAGATGCAGTGTGTATTAGCTTAGCATTAGCCGCACTGTGTATTTGGACTGTCTCTCCAGGATTCTGTGAAGGTTCTTAGGGTAATCTGCCATGCTGAAATGCTGTTGCAATTATGACATTTTGCCTGCCAATATTCGATGATTATGCCCAATTTGGCAAGAAAATAATTAGTCGACAGAGGAAAACGCTCTGCTTTCATGTGGCTTCATAGAACTGTAAATGTGCAGTGGCCGTTTGGCCACTGCAAGCTCTTTCTCTTCTGCTGTAGTTAAGTGTTATGTGGTAATAATGCGTTTTTGAAATGATAGTTTTAAGCAGAAATTGTATGTTGATTAGTGAAACATGCAAGCCCTTACATGATATGCACACGGAAGACGTCTGAGAGTGGATTTGGCTTTACATTTGTTTCATACCTTCTGATATAGGTGGTCTCTACAGGATTCGTCTGTGGCCTTAAATGCTTGGCTCCTGGCAAGCAAACGTTACCATCCTATAGTTACATCAGAAACATACTGTAATCTTCCTGCTTTTTTCCCACAGTGTGACTTTTGAACCCCGCCTCCCCCCAATCGATATGTCTGAACCGGGATGACCCCCATGGACCCGCGGCTTGCAACTGTCACAGACCAACACTGAGAAAAAGACGTTGCTGTGACTATGATGCAACGCTGAGAAAGCTCTGTGGGTTTGGAGGGAGGCGGGTGGAGCATTCAGGCAGAATGAGCCAGTCATCCAGCTGGAGATGAGGAGCGTTAGTCATGTACGCTCCTCTCTTCCCCTCTGTCCTCTCCTCTCTCACCTCCCCTCCTCAATCCTAGAATAGGTAGCACGTTGTAACACAGTTGCACTGGGTCTGGTAGAGGCAGCTCCAGTCCTGGAAGATCAAAACATCTCTGGTTTTTGCTTCTACCTGCTGGTTAATTGCTCTCACTGGCAGATTGTGTTTCCAGACCGCAGCTAGTCTCTTAATAGAAAGAGAGGAGGAGAACCAGAGGTGTTCTAGCCCTTCAGGACAAGAGTTGCCTAGCGCTGCTCTTGGCATACCTACTTGAATTAGGTCATGTTTTCAGACTATGTTCGTTCTAAATATACTTCCTCTATGTTAATGGCTTACACAGCTGAACAGAGCAGGTCCTCAGTTACTAACAGACAGATTCTTTTTGTGGGTTTCCTGCTCTCCATTCATCCTCAGGGCTCAACGTGTCTCATCTCCTGATCCTCATCCTTGTTCTGTCTGTCCGGTCCAGCCTGAACACTGACCTTCGGCTAATCTTAAAATGGCTTACCTCCAACTGTGGATCACAGAGGTCCGGTGTGTGTGTGTGTGTGTGTGTGTGTGTGTGTGTGTGTGTGTGTGTGTGTGTGTG
>JACXGJ010015748.1:0-13111 GCA_016801105.1 Esox niger | reverse complement strand
GGGTTGGGTGTGAGCCACAGACACGTACGACGCGGGTTGGGTGTGAGCCACAGACACGTACGACGCGGGTTGGGTGTGAGCCACAGACACGTACGACGCGGGTTGGGTGTGAGCCACAGACACGTACGACGCGGGTTGGGTGTGAGCCACAGACAAGTACAACGCGGGGGTGTGAGCCACAGACGTACGACGTGAGTTGAATGGAACTGGGGGGCCGGGGGGTAAACTGCAACTACATAGACATTGTATAAAGAATAAAGAAATGCACTGAACATGATCCGCGTATGCACAGCAGCTTAAGTTTCTAGAGGTCAGGGTCCAAAGAAGGAAAAAACTCAGGTCTGCATCCAAAGCCTTGAAAATTGTAGGAAACGTAGACTCTGTGTACTGAGTATTTGCGTATAAAATGTCGTATAAAGTTGTATAAATGTGCATTGGCCTGGTGAAGGGAGCCTTGGATTGGTAACAATGACATGACATTGCAGAATCGAATCCCAGAGCCGACAAGATGGACCAAAAAAATATCAGTTTGTGTGCCCTTAGGAAAAGGCACTTTACCATAAGTAGGTCGATCTGGGTGAGAGCGTCTGCCAAATAACCAAAAAAGTATTTTCTAAATGAGAAACCCCCTTTTGTACAGCAAAAGATTAAGGAAATGATAAGATGCCCACTTTAGGTCCCACTTAAAAAGCATAATGTTACCTAGTTTAAATAAAATATGAAGAAGCAGTTCCAGTGGCCTAACCACTCTCTGTCTTGTAGCTGGGAATACACTGCTAAACATCAATGCATGTATTAAATTCATAAATAAAACAGGCAAAATCTAGACTTAAGTGGCCCCTTGAAATTATCTGTTCAACATTGCCCATAAAATAAAATGTAAATACTGTGTAGATACATTTTCCTATTCACATTCCAGATGGGAGAATATCGTTTCAACAGCGGTTGGCAATAGGGCAGCAAAGTATCCATTATTTAATCCAGATATGAAATATTAGCTATGGCTATACTACGGTGCAATCTGTTAAGATTGCAAAACGATTTGTATGTCCATGCAGTGGTTTTTAAGATCACCAAAGACTACATTACCAATAAACCGTAGCGATAAAACGTCACCTGTGTTTGTTTTGCTTGTGACAGAGCCAACAAAATCCCCTGTGTTCTCTAACAGACATGTTTACATTCAGGGATAACGGGTGGGGTGCCCGACAGTGTGTGTCGGGAAAACATCGTCTTGGGCGGGTCAATTTACAGATAGGGTTGTACGGAAATAATATAGTTTGTGCCGTTTTTTTGTGGAGTCCCCGGGTGATTAGTCGGTATACTGTCAATGAAATCTGACAACCCTGACTGGTTGCAACCCTACTGGAGCAAGTAAACATTTGTTTTCTATGATTAATAAAAATTAAAGTGTGCTTTGATGAGAAAGTTATGTCATACAATTTTTACATCTGGGATCTTTTGTGCACCACTTAGCTAGCAGTATTTCTGAAGTTTGACAGTCATGAAGAACATTATTTTGCAACATTTGCCTTTTAGTCGGCTATCTTAGTTGAGCCAGCAGTTCAAACCTAATAGGAAACGTAAATGAATGAGGACCCTGCTAACAAGTGCTACAAAAAACTTAAATAGAATCTAACAAAACATAACTAGCTGGTTACTGTTGCTAAATTAGTAACTAGTTAGCTATGCGTTTTCAGAAACAGCTGAGTGGATTCTGTCAGCTACAGCTGTTGCTAAGAAACATTATCATCCACAGTCCAAATATAATAGCAATGATGGTAGCTCCAATAATCAAGCAGAATGTCAACCATTTTATGTTAAACAAAACCGGCTAACTAATCAATTCGTGCCGGAAGAGGTAGAGATTGCTAGCAAACATACGTATCAAGCTAGTAAAGTGATGGGTAGTGGGTAGTATATTGAAAATCTGTACTGTACAGCCTAACTAGTTTAGACTACCAAGCTAGTGGACCAGGCTAAAAGTGTGGAATAAACGTGTGGAGTGTGGAGTTTTGTAGGATACAAAGTTAAAAGGAAGTTATTTGCAATAGTAAAATGATCAAGAACACCAAATAGTTGACAATAGCGTAGCCTACAGAAAAATCTTAATACAATGCAGAATGTTTACTCCATTGCCTGGTCCACTAGTATATCGAAGGGCCTTTCTTTCAAACATCTAATCTCTAGATTCATTACATACTTTGACCAATCAAATGTTTCTGTTAGAGAATCCTGGAGCCCAACAAACGGTTCCTGTCACCGATGCAATTTGGTTTGCAAGATTCATCGAGAAGTGCCGTTCATTTGACACTGACCCATAACCACTGTTCCTGTGCTTCGTTATCAGCTGCGATTAGGAATCGTCAAATAGATTTGTCGATCTGCATACTGTACATTCAAATTATTTTCTGTTGCTGACGCTCCACTGAATGTATGTTGTAGGTAGATAAATGTCATGAATAGTTGGGATGATCCTGTACATTTCAACAAAGGATATTCTAAGTTACATTTTTCTGTCTAAAACAGGGTTGTTGTCTATTCCATTTAAATTCCAGTCAATTAAAAAAAGAAGTTCGAAAACATCCCAGTTCTCTTGAAGGCTTTTCAATAAGGAAACTAGCATTTGAATTGAAGTATGATTCATTGTTGATGCCCAAACTGATTTGAACAGCTAGTCACCTTCAACGATACACATTAAACTGTCTGCATCCTAATACTGTTAGGATCACACTGCACTGAGCTGAATGCTGTTGACGGAGCAGCTTTGCCTGTTCGATCAAAACAATAAGGTAACATACAGACGGTGACATTTACAGTTGTACGCTGAGACAGTTTCTGGGCCCTGACTCTGCTGCCTCCGACATCTCACTGCGGAGTGTCGGCAGGTGTACTTCTGCCAGAGCAGGGCCCCCCGGGCACCTTGGAGGCCCCTCCATGCACCTCCACATTCCGGTTGGTCCAGGTGACCACGGTGCCCTGCGGCCTGGGGACACGCCGGCTGCAGTTGGCCAGGCTGGACACTTCCTTGGACGTCAGGACCCGGTCCCAGAGGTTCCACTGGGTCAGCTCCCCCACCAGGGCCTGGGCTGAGTCAAAACGCCCGCCCAGAGTGTCCTAAGGGTTGAGAAGCCAGGGGACATTCAGGGTTTGGCCCAAGTGGTGCTACTAACTCAGCTTGGTGTTGCCCTGCATGATCTTCCTGTCGCCAGTTCTCTCACGGCCCTCTCGCCTGCCCCCTCTTGAATCCCTAAACCCTTAACAAACAATGAAACGTGTTCCACTTTAAAAAACAACAACCTCGCTCCTGTATCAACTGTTGTCTCCTCATCCCTCCCTCAGTGATGTGACCTCATCCTCTGCCAGGCCCGGAGTTGTGCCACACTTCAAGTCCCTACAATATCAATCATCCGTCCTTCCATTCCTCCACACCTTCACCCCGACCCTCTCACCTGTTCTTGGCCCAGGACGAGGACTCCTCCGGGCCTAATGTTGTGCCAGGCTGCCAGGCCCTGCCCCTCCCCTGTCAGTCTGCCCCCCTGGAAGGCCTGCCATGCCCCGCGCCTCTGGCTCCAGCTCACACAGATGTGATGCCAGTTACCACGGGAGACGTTCAGAGGTAACTGCGCCACCTAGAGGTTGGAGGGTAACAGTTTGGGTGAGTATGAGTGCAGTACATAATAGAGTAAAAGGCAGAGAAACCGTCACGTATATAGACATGTTTCTGCACCTATTAAAGACAAAAACTATTTTTTTTTAAATGCAAACAGAACAAATGTTCTTAGGACTGATCCTTAACCATGTTTATAATATACAGAATAACCTAGAATAAACCCTGAATTATACAGTAAGTAGATTCACCGGTTGGGAGATTAACAAACTAATGTTTGATCTTAAAAATGTGCATGTAACTTGGTGTACTTTTACAGCTTTTATCCTTGATAAGTTGAATTGAATTTACAAGGGCATATGAATTGCATAACCTGGAGGGGGGGGGGCAGTCAAATATACCTGTTTGTAATTTCCATGCCTCTGAGTATTCTGCTGAAGCTCTGAGTGTTTCTGAGTGTCCCATATATACTGCCAAAGCCTTGGTGAAATCCACAGGGGTTATACCTGTTTGTCCCAGCCATCGTTCTGCCTGCACCCTCCCACACGTTTTTCAAGTAAAAGCAGAATAAAAAGATTGTGATTTTGCGTTTTATCTTAACTCGGTGTGTCTGTCAGAAAATGTGTTTCAAATGGATTTCTTCCTCTGGCTTCCCGAGGCAATCCACCACTTTAATATTCAGAACTAATTTTGTTTATTGACGTTATGCACGGCATCCTTGAAATCTGTTACCTCGATAACCAATAGGGATAGACATCACTGTTTTGGGGTGTTATTATGTCTGGTCCCACCAATTATACCGAACGTACCAAACTGTCAATACATGCCAAATCCCCCAGACAAAGGGACCATCATGCATTCTGTCTGACACGCTCCGTCTGGACTACTGGAACAGGGAACTTTGAGGCAGCATTCCAATGCATCACCAGAACCCGGAGCATTCTATTACCATTGTGACATCACACTTATCTACACACTACCTTCTCCAGTCGTAGGAATAGGGTCCCATTGAGGACACGTACGCGCACGCGGACATAACTCAAGGTGACCTTGCTGGGAGCCGCAACGGCTGCAACCAGAAGGGTGTGTCCCCCATGCGACTCGCTGTAAATCTACCGCCAGCAGTGTCTCCTCCGTTACCTCGTCGTCAATGAGCAGCTCCACGGGCGTGTGTAGACCCTGCAGTAACACCAGCTCGTTGGGCTGCTCGGCCACGGCGTAGGAGAACGGGGTGCCGAGGCCTGACTCCGTGGGTCTCAGCCAGAGGCACACGGTGAAGGCACGCAGCTCCGGGATGGGCTGGCGCAGCATGCCGTACATGTAGTTGGTGCGGACCGGGAGGGACAGCTTGTAGCCCTCGGGGTAGCTGTTCTCTGAGAGTCCTGGAGAGGGATAGAGGGACACACAAACAGAAGTAGTAAGGTCATTGTGACCCGGGTCATGTTCAATAGGCCGGTCGTAACCGTTTGTTTTCGTGACACGGTTCTAAGCTCCTTGACCCCACACTTCTGCTGCATGGCCTACCCTCTCTTCCTCATTCTGCATGGCCTACCCACTCTTCCTCATTCTGCATGGCCTACACACTCTTCCTCATTCTGCATGGCCTACCCGCTCTTCCTCATTCTGCATGGCCTACCCGCTCTTCCTCATTCTGCATGGCCTACCCGCTCTTCCTCATTCTGCATGGCCTACCCGCTCTTCCTCATTCTGCAAGGCCTACCCGCTCTTCCTCATTCTGCATGGCCTACCCGCTCTTCCTCATTCTGCATGGCCTACCCGCTCTTCCTCATTCTGCAAGGCCTACCCGCTCTTCCTCATTCTGCTTGGCCTACCCGCTCTTCCTCATTCTGCATGGCCTACCCACTCTTCCTCATTCTGCATGGCCTACCCACTCTTCCTCATTCTGCATGGCCTACCCACTCTTCCTCATTCTGCATGGCCTACCCACTCTTCCTCATTCTGCATGGCCTACCCACTCTTCCTCATTCTCCATGGCCTACCCACTCTATCCTCATTCTGCATGGCCTACCCACTCTATCCTCATTCTGCATGGCCTACCCATTCTTCCTCATTCTGCATCATAATGTTTCAATTTCATAAATGTATTAAACTGGCCTGGGGAGGTTTTGTTCCTGTCATATTCGTCATAGTTTCATGTCTGTGGCTCATAACATCCCAGGCCATCTCACTGTGGATTGTGTATTTGGTAATGTATGACCCATTTGACCTTTGCACTCCCCCGACCACGCCGGCATTCCCGCCCCCCTCTCACCCTCCTCCAGTCCAGCAATGCGGTGGTGCAGGGCGTTGATCCCCTGGTCGATGTCCTCCCTGTGTCTCTGGGACTCCTGACGCAAAGCCTTCCTCTCCTTCTTCAGGAGCTCCAGTTTCCTCTCCAGCTGTCCCTCCAGGTCCTCCATCCGAGGCCATGACTCAGTTTCCGTCCCTTTCCCGACCCGGGCCCCTGGCTTCGGGTCGCCTTGGGAACCTGGGGCCTCGACTGTCCCTCTGGAACCAGCCGCCGCTGCCACATCCGAATGGTTGTGATTGAATGTTGGCGGTCCGTTGTCTGACTGCATTGGAGGGCGGTAGGCCAGGGAAGGGAGGATAATATGAAGGAACAGAGGGAGGGAGCGATAGAGGGAGCGTGGGTAGGTGACAGGGAACATAAGAAAGAGGGAGGGAGGGAGAGTAAGATAGATCAAGAGAGGGAAGGTTGGAGCGGAGGGAGGCAGGGAAAAAGACAGTGGGCGAGAGTAAGGGAACGAGGGAGGGAGGGAGGGAGAAAGGGAGAAGGATGGGGGGACAAGGAGATGATGAAATACATGTAAGACAAATGAAGCCAGTCAGATTTTAGAGTTGCGTTCGCTCTTTTTAATGTGCTGAGACTGAGGGCCTTCTTGTTAGATAAGCACTTGAATCTCTGGAGGTTTGTTTTCCAACCAATGTGGTGCAGCAGAATGCAACAACAACAACATGAGCAAGCGCTTTAAGGGCGCGAGCATGTAATGACCCACTCCGTCATTAGTCATTAACCCAACATGGAAGAACACAGCAAACAAAGTGCATATATAGACACACAGATAAATAGAAGGTATAAGGCAGACACAGAGAAGGTGTATGCATGCAGAAACATAGAAGGTGTTGACAGATAGACAGACAGAGGGTAAAGACAGAGAGATTGACAAATAGGGTGATGTGTTATTAACAGTGAGGCCAGAACAGTAGCAAACAGAGAAGTGATTCTCAACCTGATACCCCAGGGAATACCAACCTGCAGGTCTATTTAGATTACGTTGTTCTGGGGACACCAACCAGGTCTATTTAGATGACGGTGTTCTGGGGATACCAACCAGGTTTATTTAGTTGAGTGTGTTCTGGGGATACCAACCAGGTCTATCTAGATGACGGTGTTCTGGGGATACCAACCAGGTCTATTTAGATTACGGTGTTCTGAGGATACCAACCAGGTTTATTTAGTTGACGGTGTTCTGGGGATACCAACCAGGTCTATATAAATGACGGTGTTCTGGGGAGACCAACCTGCAGGCCTATCTAGATTACGGTGTTCTGGGGATACCAACCAGGTCTATTTAGATGACGGTGTTCTGGGAATACCAACCAGGTCTATATAGATGACGGTGTTCTGGGAATACCAACCAGGTCTATTTAGATGACGGTGTTCTGGGGATATCAACCAGGTCTATCTAGATTATAGTGTTCTGGGGATACCAACCAGGTCTATCTAGATTATAGTGTTCTGGGGATACCAACCAGGTCTATCTAGATTATAGTGTTCTGGGGATACCAACCAGGTCTATCTAGATTATAGTGTTCTGGGGATACCAACCAGGTCTATCTAGATCATGGTGTTCTGGGGATACCAACCAGGTCTATCTAGATTATGGTGTTCTGGGGGTACCAACCAGGTCTATCTAGATTATAGTGTTCTGGGGATACCAACCAGGTCTATCTAGATTATAGTGTTCTGGGGATATCAACCAGGTCTATATAAGAACATTGCCCTAATTATTTATCTGCCGAGGTTGTGGGAGGTGGTTTACTGACACTAGGAACAGAGGTACTGCTGAAGCTACTACTTTCTGGCAGAAGCTGCATGATCTCGGGACAAATATGGGTAAGTGGTTGAATGAATAATTGATGCTGTTTTCTCCAGAAGACGTGGTGTTGTACATCATTTTGGTGGCACTCCGAGGCAGCCTGCTCGACTGTAGCTTATTGTTGTAGCCCTCCTCCCCCTCTCCGTTTCGGAAGGGTAGGGGTAACTGCAGAGACCTTCTGTGCAAACGGACATATTCACCTTTTCCTCCTACCTCATCCTGCCTTCACTGGCGCTTTCCCCGTAGATGTGACTGGAATGCAAATGCTAGCCTAAGCGTAGTGACTTAAGTAGCACTTGACTTGGGAAAAAATAAGTGCAGGAACTGACAAATTGTACGTTAGACCACGTTCATCAAAATATATGTGTTGATATGACTTCATTAAAGCAGGCTATTCCATTTTGAAGTCAAGCCCTGTAGTTAAGCAAATATTGTTTTCTATCAATAACAGTGGTTCAAATGAATGTGAGAATACATTGCAGTGGCGAAATGGCAAAACAAATGACAGAAATATTTTCAAGCAATTACGCTTTCCTGTTAGGAAAATGGTAAAAGAGAGGTGAGAGCTCCGAGCTGAAAGAGATGCAGGTCGGTTACGAACCCATTCCGCTGCAGTACATAAATCTGTGTAACACGCACAGTTATGCAACTTCCTAAGTATTTTTTGTGACATACAAATGGGAGCTGGCATGTCATTAATGGGAAATATATATTTTCCATAGTTGGTTGTGTTGTAGCTAAAAAATAAGACCCCCTATTAGCGAGGTAAATTTAATTTTATAATGGACATTTAGTGGACATTCATATTCGCCCGTCAAAATCAACTAATTTAAGACAACAAAAAGTGTGGGTTCTTGATCAGGTGAAGGTGAAATACCTTCCACACTTTTCAGTGTATCAATCAATCATTTTTATATTTTTTGTTTATCCAAAATCTAATTTTTTATAATGATATTAAAATTCAATAGTGTCTATAAAAAGTGTGCCATGGAAACATTTTTTTATGTTAGCAGATTTTTTTCGTTTTTCCTTTGTAATTCAAAGCATCTACATAAAGTGTGTAATGACATCAAAAGTGCTATTTTCGGACTTGGCGGAGGATGTGCTACAGTCTATGGCTTTTCATTTTATTGGTTTTCTTTTTTACTTTTTTATATGCAACCCACAGAAATATGTTTTTTCAGTCCGGAACAGATATAGCACTTTTGTTGAGTGTGCCATGATAAATAAAACAATTGCTAAAATGTTTCTAAAATTGGGTGGCATGGTTGTGCAGTGGTTAGCAATGTCACCTTACAGCATGAAGGTTGTGGGTTCAAACCCCTGGTTGCCTTGGCCTTTCTGTGTGGAGTTTGCATGCTGTCTGCGTGGGTTCTCTCCGGGTGTTCCCCGTGTCTGTGTGGGTTCTCTCCGGGTGCTCCAGCTTCCTCCCACTGTTCAAAGGTCATGTGGACTAGGTTAATTGGTGACCCTACATTGTCCTTAGGTGTGGATGTGAGTGTGACTGGTTGTTTGTCTATGTGTGGCCCTGCAATGGACTGGCGGCCTGTCCTGGGTGTACCCTGCATTTTGCCTGATGTCAGCTGGGGTTGGCTCCTGCGACCCTATACGCAGGATAAGCGGTTGACAATGAATTAATGATAACATTTGGTAAACTAAAATCCTCCCCCGAGTCCAAATATAGCACTTTTTTTTGTCATGGCACACTCTTTGTAGATGCTATTTCTAAGGATAAACAAAAAAGAAAGTAAAATATTTCTAAAAACTAAAAGCCGTTGATTGTTAGTTGGTTTTGATGGGCGAATATGAATGTCCACTATAAAACTAACTTTTCCTCGCTCCCCCATTATCGGCCTCCGTCCCAATTACCGGCCAACCTTACTATTTTGTTAATTTACATAATAATAAAATGTTATTTGTATTAGAAATGACAGATCGTTGTCTTATCTGAAGAGTATACTAGAAAGTTGTAGCTAGCTTTCTTGCTTTGTAGTAAAAAAAAGATTACATTACATCTGGTCTATCAAGTTGAAATTTCACGAACAGCAACTTGTCTAAACAATTTCCATACATGATTTTTTAACAATATCAAAATTGTTTTTTTTACCTTCATACATTTGTATCAAAATTTGAGCTGGGCTAGCTGAAAAGTTATATTGATTAGCAAAACGTATCGCTGCTTTCCAGTGCCATGGCATTTTACACTTGAGAGGATTTACTTCTCCGACCACTAAAAACGTTAGCTACTATTAACAGCTGTCTTCAGATGAGCGAGTTACGTTCAACGCATCAAACTCACCCGAGCATGCTACCAAATGAACAAGATTTTATACAATTTCTATACAATTTATAAGAAGTGTCAGTCATGGGATGGTTGAGGAAAAAATAAATAACGGAGAAAATATATTGACTGATATATTGATTTAATTAGGGGTGGCTAATTGGCCTAGCGACCTCCCTTTTCAGAACTGAAATATACCAGTATTTGTGTAATGCATTTTCAGAGAAAATATATCTGAGATGATACAAGCCTATACATTTTTTTAAATCTGTCCCAGTCCCCGATTTCTTAACAGGAAATAATATCAATTGATCCCACGAAACACACCGACATTATTTTAAAAAACACACATATGTAACACTAAGAGAAGATAGGCACGTTTTATATTCGTTCGTCCAATTTGCCCTTACCTCAAGTTTTTCTATGCGTTCTTTAAGCTGAACGATGACCTGCTCCAGCTCGTCCACAGCCCGCGTGGAGAGCCGCTCTGCCGCACTTGACGAGCGAGCACTGTCCCGAAACATGAGATGGCTCTCATATTCCCTTTTTCCTTCCAAAAGCACAGCGCTCCTCTCCGAGTCGCTGCGTCCCTCTACACCGCTCTCACACTCCGAAAGCTTGCCTGACAGCTCCCTAATGGTCCGCTGGTCGGTGATAATCTGATCCTTTTGCTGGAGCACCGTCTGCCTGAGCTCCTTCGCGGTGGTGCGAAGGTATCCCAAGTCCTCGCCGGCGTACGTCGACGGGTCGTCCGATTGTTGCTGAAAGCTTTTCGGGTTGCATTCTCCGGCGGGGACCGGGGTGCATACAAGTCGGCTAATCTGCCTGGAGCCGTCGCGGTCTGGAACGTTAGGGACGTGGAAGAAGGTGGGCGCCTCGCCAACTCCTGCGGGCGCTTCAGAACCATGGAGAGCGCCCAACGGTCCCGCTCGCGCTACCGTGTCCTCAGGAAAAGCCCTCGGCATCCCTAAGTCCGGAGACACCGACTGGTTTTCGGACACAGGCTGTTTGGGGGCTGTTGTGGCGGAGCCGGTGTGGACCGCGGCAATGATGCAGATGACCGCACCAACGAAGGCCACCATCCCCGCGGCCAAGATGATCACGATGAACTTCAGGTTGGCAGCGTCAGATATCAATAATTATAAAGAAAAGAAAACAAGGACCACGAGTTCAAAACCACACTGAAAATGCGTCGTGTAAAAAAGACAAATCAAATATCCTGGAGCATCACTTGAAATAGTTAATACTACGGCTGCTTTCTTGACTAATGTTGTCTAATTTGCTACATGAATGCAGATCTTCGCTCCAACTGTTTCCATCAAACATAGTGTTCCTTGTCTTCAGTGATGTTCGACGGCTCCCTCTACCTTGTTATTACCCAGCCAACGAGTGAGAGCGTGTCTGTGCGTGTGCCTGTGTGTGTGTGCGTGCGTGTGTGTGCGTGTTTGCCACAGCGCGCAAGTCAACATTGAGAGGCGGGACTAACTTGACGACATCAGCACCAGAGATGTTGAGAATGATTCAAGGCGAGGTGATAGGCCAGGACCCAAGGAATATCTAATTCCAGTAATTTATCAGGTCCGTTGCCTCATTTTCTCCATTAGCTCATTTTCTACCTGAAAATTATTTTCTGCCAGACTGGAGCGGAACAACCACAGGAAAAGTTAATGAAATACGTGTAGCCTACCGAGTTGAGTTCGAGACACATGTTTATCACTGATTACGGTGTGATTTGTAATTTTTACCCGTGCTTGGTAAATGTACCTATATTCGGCTACAAGTATCGTCTGCTCCGATGTATCACGCTTTCTCGTGCCCCCTGCACTAAGATCTTCACCATCCACCATCACTCTCTTGTAGCCAATTTGGGGCTATGGGCAAGGGAACCTTGAAATTGACTGATGGTGTTTTGTGCCCTCGCATTGCCTCAAGTCATAAAGAATCTGCTGCAAGAAATGGCCTAGCCGCGTAGACTGAAAAGTGTGCCACGCTAGACGCGGGGACCATAACGAGAATTATTAAGTAGTCTGGTGCTAGAACACAGACTGATTCTGAGGGGAGATTTTGAATCAGACACTCACAGAGAAAAGAAAATGAACTCAATGGATGACTGGTTAGCTGTACTAATCCAGTATTTATGTTTAATTCGCTGCATAAAGAAAATATTGTGAATGAATCCAATGCGGAATATCTATAGGTTTCAATGGATCCCCTGAGGCGATTTCTGTCATAATGCCGGTTTACTGCCACAGCAACATATTACGCTAACATTAAGATACCGCAATTTAGATTTGGATGAATCTGACGAATGCATAGCAGTTGTCTGTGTGTTTATGTTGTGTGTGTGTGTGTGTGTTTGTGTATACTGTGTGTACACTCACCCAAAGGATTATTAGGAACACCATACTAATACTGTGTTTGACCCCCTTGCGCCTTCTGAACTGCCTTAAGTCTATGTGGCATTGATTCAACAAGGTGCTGAAAGCATTCTTTAGAAATGTTGGCCCATATTGATAGGATAGCATTTTGCAGTTGATGGAGATTTGTGGGATGCACATCCAGGGCACGAAGCTCCCGTTCCACCACATCCCAAAGATGCTCTATTGGGTTGAGATCTGGTGACTGTGGGGTTCATTTTACTACAGTGAACTCATTGTCATGTTCAAGAAACCAATCTGAAATGATTCAAGCTTTGTGACATGGTGCATTATCCTGCTGGAAGTAGCCATCAGAGGATGGGTACATGGCCATAAAGGGATGGACATGGTCAGAAACAATGCTCAGGTAGGCCGTGGCATTTAAACAATGCCCAATTGGCACTAAGGGGCCTAAAGTGTGCCAAGAAAACATCCCCCACACCATTACACCACCACCACCAGCCTGCACATTGGTAACAAGGCATGATGGATCCATGTTCTCATTCTGTTTACGCCAAATTCTGACTCTACCATCTGAATGTCTCAACAGAAATCGAGACTCATCAGACCAGGCAACATTTTTCCAGTCTTCAACTGTCCAATTTTGGTGAGCTCTTGCAAATTGTAGCCTCTTTTTCCTATTTGTAGTGGAGATGAGTGGTACCCGGTGGGGTCTTCTGCT
>JACXGJ010015747.1:0-13093 GCA_016801105.1 Esox niger | reverse complement strand
TGGTGGTTAGTGGTATGGATGGTCTGGTGGTTAGTGGTCTGGATGGTCTGGTGGTTAGTGGTCTAGATGGTCTGGTGGTTAGTGGTCTGGATGGTCTGGTGGTTAGTGGTCTGGATGGTCTGGTGGTTAGTGGTATGGATGGTCTGGTGGTTAGTGGTCCACCAGACTCTCCCCCTCGGTCTGGCGGTTAGTAGAGAGGAAAGAGGGGAGAGAGAATATTATAAAACGACTACAAAACAATCCAAGAAAACGATGACTGAAAACGTCTGATTGGCCAGAATGATGCACACTGTAACAGACACGTATATTTTTCGTCTTGTCTCTTTGCATTCATCACATTGACACTGCACAGTGCGCTGTTTGGGTGCGGGAATTCTTTTAAGAGCAGAGAAACATGACAGGGTAGACAACAGGGGCGCCCTCTGAAGTGACCGACGGAACCTGATGAATCATCATGACTGGTCGGGTTTGTGCCGGAGTACAAGATAATATATGCTATTAAAATAATGTACACGTTATTTTGTGTATCTAGTCCTCTCCCTTGCGAGGGAGGAAGGTAGAAAGTAGAGGAAATTATTGAGAGGTAGCGAGAGGAGAGACAGAGGAATCGAGGGACATAAAGAGAGGGAGAGGGAAAAGGGGAGGGAGTGATGGATGAAGGGAGGGAGGGAGGGGGAAAAGAAGTAGAGAGTAAGGATTGGCTGGTTGTTTGTGCACCTGTCAGTAAGGCCATAGAAAGCCCCCCTTTGCCTGGTGAATTATGGAATGGATCTTGACAGGCAGGCAGACAGAGCTCTGAGCTACAGTTGATAACCATTCAGAGACAATCTCCCCAATGGGAGCCTATTATCTATGAAGGGCCCGAATTCTCACCAGTGTGCTTATTGCTCTGGTGAGAATTTGTAGGGAATAGGGTGGAATTTGGGTCCAAACCAGAAGGGATTGTAGTGGTACGACTGTTTGTCTCACTGTCTTTCCGTCTCACTACTTTCTGTCTCTCTGTCTCACTGAATGGGATCTGGAGATTGGTTCTGCCCAACATTATAAGGTGTGAAGGCCACTAAGATGTGAACAGCCATTCTTAAAACCACACTCAAAAATGTAAAAAGTTCTTCCACACGTGCCATTTGCAAAGAAATAAGTATAGAATATATGTGCTCATTAGTTTGCATACTCTGGCAGAAAAAGGGACATTTTTCTATTGTTTTTGAAAATATAACTGATCATGCAAAAAAATATATTTAATGATGGTGGTCACAACTATAAGCGCTATGTTTGGAGAGGGGTCAACAAGGCCTATAGTGAACAGAATACCATCCCCACTGTGAAACATGGTGGTGGCTGACTGATATTTTGGAGGTGTGTGAGCTCGAAAGGCACAGGGAATCTAGTAAAAATGTATAGCAAGATGATTGCAGCATGTTATCAGAAAATACCGCCAGACGGTTGCTTTTTTCTGCACGAAAGCTGTGCATGGGACGCTCTTGGATTTTCCAACATGATAATGACCCTAGGCACAAGGCCAAGTTGACCCTCCAGTGGTTACAGCAGAAAAAGGTGAAGGTTCTGAGGTTCTGGAGTGGCCATTACACTCTCCACTCTGGGAGATCTCAAACGTGGGGTTCATGCAAGGCGACCATAGACTTTGCATGACCTGGAGGCAATTTGCCAAGACGAATGGGCAGCTATACCACCTGCAAGAATTTGGGGCTTTATAGACAACTGTTACAAAAGACTGTGCACTGTCATTAATGCGAAAGGAGGCAATACACAGTATTAAAAACTAAGGGTATGCTGTCTTTTGAACATGGGTCAGTACATTTTTTGTTTTGTTTTATTATTGTGCCATTCTGTTATAACCTGCCTTTGAAAGTGAATCCCATAACAAATAGAAGACACGTGTTTTGCCTGCTCACTCATGTTTTCTCTACAAATGGTACATATATCACCATTTCTCCAAGGACATACAAACTTTTAGCACAACTGAAGATAATAATAGAAATAACAATGTTCCACCTAAACTACTTTACCCTGTCTCTGTTCATGTGCCTGTCTGTCCCTCACAATTTCATGGAATGTTTCCAACCTTAATAAACCAATAAGAAAAATGACTCGTAAAATATAAATTAGAACAAAAGCTGAGGGCAACTTAATTTGTTGTAAACATTGTGCACAAACATTTGAAATGTATAAAATAATTGAAAACGTTATGTCATCAGGCATTCACAGTATTAACATCTCCCCCCCAGAACAAAATATAGTTTTTCCAGACCGGATACCAGAATTGGGAGCTTTGCTCGTTGCACCTAATAAATAAGTGAGTTTGATGTTATCAATTTTGTGTGTCTATATAATCTGTGGGAAATACATGTCTCTAATGTTGTCACACCATTGATTGGAGATCAGGAAGTGCATATCTGTCTTTTTCAAAAGCAAGAACATCCATATAATTTGTAGTCAAGCTTAGCCTTCATTATGGGTCAGTTACAGTGGTCAAGTCTTATGCCATTGTTGCTCTGTTTTTAGTTCATTCTTTCCAGTGTCAAACAGTTGTTGGATTTCTCATGATTTGGTTTGGTCAAACTGTGTTGGTGTTCTGGTGCTCTGCAGGGATTGGTATCCTCCTCACGCCCCTGTCACCTCACACCACGCCCCTGTCACCTCACACCACACACCTGTCACCTCACAGCACCTCATGCCCCTGTCACCTCACACCACACCACATATCTGTTGCTTCACACCAAACTCATGATACGCCACACCACACACCTGTCACCTCAAACCATAAACCTGTTCCCTCACAGCACACCACACACCTGTTATCCCACACCACACGCCTGTTATCCCACACCACACACCTGTCCGCACACCATACAAATAACCTGTCACCTCACACCTGTCACTTCACAGTCTAGTGTTCTTGACTTGAGCGGTACTAAACATCGATTGCGTTTTAGTTTAACTGTGAGTTGGGAAAAAGACAGAAAGAGATGGTATGAACTGGCACTAAAAGTGAAAAAGATGTGGAGAAATGGAATCTGTACTGTAACCTAGTTTCTCCACAAAGGGACTGGGAAGTCTGCAGAAGCAGGAATGAAAGAGAGAACACAGGCAGGAGGGGAGAGAAGAGGCAGAGATTGAGGGAGTGTGGGAAGAAATCTAAATGTCATGGTAACACCAGCACTGCTCTGACAGACTCTGTGACACGTCAGTGGGGCTATGAAGCTTGTTGGTGTCAACGACATGGTGTGATGTTTATACTGGATGAATAAAGTAGTAACTGTACAGTCTGGAACCCTTATCAAACACAGACACACATATCTGGACACAGACGTCTATGTCCATAAATACTCTGCATGTGCATTTCCTGTGTGTGGGCAATGACAATCCATATGATGAACAATGTGCTGCAGAAGAATGAGGAGAGTAGTAAGAAATTAACATAAAACAACAATACTAACAACTCCACATACACTATACAAACAATACTAATGACCCTATACAAACACTATACAAACAATATTAATGACCCCACAAACACTATACAAACAATACTAATGACCCTATACAAACACTATACAAACAATATTAATGACCCCACAGACACTATACAAACAATACTAATGACCCCACAGCCACTATACAAACAATACTAATGACCCCACAGACACTATACAAACAATACTAATGACCCCACAGACACTATACAAACAATACTAATGACCCCACAGACACTATACAAACAATACTAACGACCCCACAGCCACTATACAAACAATTCTAACGACCCCACAGCCACTCAGCAAACAGTACTAATGACCCCACAGCCACAATACAAACAATACTAATGACCCCACAGCCACTATACAAACAATACTAACGACCCCACAGACACTATGCAAACAATACTAACGACCCCACAGGCACTATACAAACAATACTAATGACCCCACAGACACTATACTAACAATACTAACGACCCCACAGACAGTATACTAACAATACTAATGACCCCTCAGGCACTATACTAACAATACTAATGACCCCACACACACTATACTAACAATACTAACGACCCCACAGACAGTATACTAACAATACTAATGACCCCGCAGGCACTATACTAACAATATTAACGACTCCACAGGCACTATACTAACAATACTAACGACAACAAAGAAGTCAGCTGTGTTTGTGTGTGTGTGTGTGTCCATTTGATGGGAACTCTAGCATGGTTTGTGGGGACAATTGCTGCAGAATGCAGTGTTTGATGTGTTCTAGATGCTCAGTCAAGCATCTCCTTCAATTTCACACACACACACACACACACACACACACACACACACGCACACACACCGTTGTCCGTCCTCATCGTCTAAAATATCTCTTAACCCCTCTCCCCTCAGCCCCAGAATCCACCTCTTCAGCGGTAAACAAGTGTGGAGGCTGAGAGAGGGTTGCATTACTGAACGCTCTCCGCTATCTAACGTGTGAGGGCCCTTCTGCTCCACTTTTCAACCGTTTGATTTGACAGAGCTGCTAGTAGTCACATGCCCACACACACACACATAAACACAAATTCGCACACACTCACAGATGTTAGTGTGTGCACCCGTCCACCGTGTAATAGAGCATTTGTGATACCTTGTTGTACACACACGAATACTCACCTACAATCACACAGTTGCACTCAGAAATATAAAACAAGTGAAAGTTAAAGTTAAAATGTAAATTGTATTTAACAATCTGAAGCAGAACTCTCTGTAATATCTAATACCTTACACCTGATAGCATAATCAGAGCTGGTAGGGATTCAGAGATCACATTCCGAGATCATATTTGGGTGTCAGGCAAAACTTACGTAGTAAAAGGTAAAATAAAATGTCTTCAGGAATGAAGTGAAGTTCAAGTTGTCAAACAAATGAATAGTACCAAGATCCCGCCCAAAAAACGTCTCTGAGGGATTTTTACTAAGATTAACCTCCTGACAGTCTGCGTATATGTGTGCACACACACTCACACACACACACACACACACACACACACGCGCACACCCCCATCACACAGACACATATACACAAACCCCCATCACGCGCACACACACACACATACACACACAAATAAACATTTCAAAGGAAAGCATCCGCTTGCTCCTCTTTGAAGGCTCGTAAAGACAGCCAGTGTCAGTCAGTGTGTCATCCTGTTTATCTTTTTCCTGCTTTTTCTTTCTTCTTCACGCAGCTTTTTGTATTTCCTGCCCCCCCCCCTTCTTCCTATATCCCTCTCTGCCTCGCTCTCCGCAGGTCCGTCTATTCGTCATTTGATCACTTCTAACTAGTTTCGGATCTCTCCGTCAATCCTCTCTTCACGTTATCCCATCTGAACTTGGATTCCGACAGTGTCTTCGTAGGTACGGTTGTCTGAAGGTTATTCCGCTCCTCTGCGATTGGCAGATATGTGAACTAATTGTCACCAGGCTGTCTAACACAGTTCACACAAATCAGCGGAAGCATCGAACGGCATCCTATTGCAGGAAAAAAGCACAGACTCAGTGCATGTGTTAGTGTGTGTTAATCATGTGCAGGGTCCTGTTGGAGTGTTCGCTCTAGCTGACTGTTCAAAATGCCTCTAGTGTTGTAATTAAATTATTAATCGGTTCCCTACACTTAGAATGTGTTTGTGGCAGAACAGTCTTGGGTGAAAAGCCAAGACTGTCATGCGGTCTGCGCTTAGCCTCTTAACATGTCTCACATCTGGGCTGAATCATCACCTACACCATACGAGTATAGGCTGAGAACTAAACAGAATGTGAGGAATGATCAAGCACTTCACGCGCGCGCGTTGTGCCGTGCAACTAATGGGGCTACATGTGGAAGCCACCGCAGTGGAATGGCAGTAGCAGTAGTCTCTAATCAAAACCACTCTGCCGCCTCCACCCCTTCCCACTCGCCCTGACTGTTCTGTTTTCCGTTTCTGTTGTCTTATCGGAAGCCGGCATTTTGGAACATGCTTCTGCACGGTTCACAGTATGAAATCCATGTGGAACACAGCGTCGTCACACCGTTAATGCCGATTTATAACGGACCGTTTCTGAGACTAGAACTAAAAACGGCTTTGACTCCTACAGTGTTGATGAGGTAATGAGGCCCGTGTGAAGTCCGTTACAGTCCATTATGAGACGGGTTGCCAGGTTGGTTGTTAATCAGGGTTTGCCGTTTTGGGTCAGTTGTTTGCCTCGACTCGTCGAACGGGCCTCCGTTGAGTTGTATTGACGTTTGACAGCACAGTATTTTTCTCCTGCTGTGCGTCCCCTCAAAGGGAATTGGAATTAATATTTAGATTAAATCGTGTAGCAGCATGACCGTAACCAACAGTAACCAAGCATAACGTCCACCGAACGGACTAAAACAGCGAACCGCAGTTACGTAGGTGCTTATACCAGAGCTGGTGCTTAACCCTAACCTTAAACCCTACATCCCCGTTATAACCCAAAACTGAGCATTACTCATGCCACACCGCTACCCAAGTCCTCCACGCTGACACGTAAACCTTAAGTCTCAAGGGCAGAAACATTCCTTTCTTGTCCTTTCTTTTCTTCACCTTGTTGATTCAGAGTTTCCAGC
This sequence comes from Esox niger, assembly GCA_016801105.1. NCBI lineage: Eukaryota > Metazoa > Chordata > Actinopteri > Esociformes > Esocidae > Esox > Esox niger. The sequence goes on along the minus strand of JACXGJ010015747.1, from coordinate 6,470 downwards.
CGTCGACCTTTTGATTGACGGCCCAGCGCTCTCACTGTCTACCACCCCGGTCGTATGTTATTAGCGCCGTGCGCTAACATCTGTGCCCTCGCTAGGGCCGGCGGGTCGGCGGAGAGTGATGGCGAATGAGAGGTGACAGCGTTTGCTTTTGTCTTTGACGGGTTTGAGTCATTGTCAGAGCCCCAATCGCACACTTCACTACATTATGATACTACCTTTGATAAGAAGCCCATAAGCCCTGGTCAACAGTAGCATAGGGAACAGGGTGTGATTTGGGCCTCTAGCTACCACCGTTGGCGTTACTATACATAGGTGGTAAAGGAAAGGTCGGCCTGCGCTACATGGCTGGTTTCAATTCCAGGGGGCTGATTGTTGCCAAATCTTCCTGGAATGTCTCTGGTGTGTTTGTGATATTCTGTTCTGGATGCTAACCGGTTTTTATGTTACAACTAACAATTTGTGTTTCCTTAAAATAACACCTCACCAGCAATGTATTCTCTGCAAACTGTTGTGAGATGAACTGTAGCATTTAATAGTAAATGCTCTTACTCTGGTCTGGGCCTGGGCCTGGGTCTGGGGCTGGGCCTGGGATTGGGCCTGGGATTGGGACTGGGCCTGGGACTGGGCCTGGGATTGGGACTGCGCCTGGGCCTGGGACTGGGCCTGGGACTGTGGATGCACAGTCCTGGTAAATTACCTCGGTGTACACCACGTGATGACCATGTGATTGTTATATATTGGCCAAACAGCTGCCACACATCAATGTTCACATCACTAGATAAAGACCCAACTCGTTATTAAGTCCTATCCATCAAGCACATCTAATATATCTTCACCACTGTGTCAATTTCATCATCATTCAAGGCGTATTCTTTAGGCATGTTATGCTTTACTGGACAGGCAAGTAGTGAAAAATTGAGGAGAGCGCGTTCTCTGGAAGATTGGCAAGCCGGATTCAAACTTACGCTGCAGCAGTACATGTGACCTGGAGACGGCCGCCCAGAACCAGTGGATCACACGTGATACGTGGTCGAGGATAGAAAGAGGGTTAACCAAAAGTATCACGCAAATCTATACAACTATGTCACGTGTGAAAGTCTCATTCTGGGGGGGGGGGGGTCCATTAGTCTGCCGATGTGAAAACGGCGTTATAAAATGGATGACGTCAAATAAGGCAACGCCTCCCGGGTCTAGTTGAGCAGCGGTACCAAAGTGCAGTATGTGGAGCCGTCTTTAGACGAAACATAATAGCGACTCTGGGCAAGCAGGTTCCGTGCGACACCACAGCCATGCCCCCCCGCTGGTTCCATCACTACGCATGGATTATTTAACCACCATGAAAATGTAATGCACGTTGGGCAGGTTACCGCTCAAAGTGGATGCTGGGAAAACGACCATTTAGCTTTTTTGTCACCGCACGATCACGCGCTGCGGGTTACTGAGGCGTGTAGTTTGCTGCACCGTGTGGCGTGAAGGATCGCAGCTGCCGCTGCGTGCCACGGCGAGATGCCTGTCTCTCCGACTGTGTCTCTCTGACTGTCTGCCTCTCTGACTGTGTCTCTCTGACTGTCTGCCTCTCTGACTGTCTCTCTGCCTGTAGATTCTGATAGGGGAGGTGACAACGTTCTTTGTGAAAGCCGACGGAGCTCAAGAGAAGACCATCGTGACTGCTGACTGCTGTTACTTCAACCCCCTCCTCCGTCGGATCGTACGGTTCCTGGGTGAGTGGCAACAGCCTAATTAAACCATCACATCTATTTCAAAGCACCTCCCTCATCTCCTCACTCTCCCCCGCTCCCAGGCGTCTACTCCTTCGGCCTCTTCGCCACCACCATCTTCGCCAACGCCGGCCAGGTGGTGACAGGAAACCAGACCCCCCACTTCCTGTCGGCGTGCCGGCCCAACTACACCGCCCTGGGTTGCCGTTCCTCCATGCAGTACATCACCGAGCGTCGAGCCTGCACCGGGAACCCCTACCTGGTGGCGTCTGCCCGGAAATCCTTCCCGTCCAAGGACGCCGCGCTTAGCATATACTCAGCCGTGTACACAGTGGTGAGGACATCAGGGGGTTGACACATCTCTGAAAGTGTGTAGTTACAGTATGTGTGTATGTGTGTGTGTGTGTGTGTGTGTGTGTGTGTGTGTGTGTGTGTGTGTGTGTGTGTGTGTGTGTGTGTGTGTGTATTTCCCTGTGTCCCTTAGTCATCCTGCAGCTTCGCCTGTTTAACTGTAAAGCCTCGATCCACCCAGTGTCATCTCCACAGTGTCATTCCCACAGTGTCATCCCCACAGTGTCATCCCCACAGTGTCATCCCCACAGTGTCATCTCCACAGTGTCATCCCCACAGTTTCATCCCCACAGTGTCATCCCCACAGTGTCATCCCCACAGTGTCATCTCCACAGTGTCATCCCTACAGTGTCATCTCCACAGTGTCATTACATAGTGTCATCCCCACAGTGTCATCCCCACAGTGTCATCTCCACAGTGTCATCCCCACAGTGTCATCCCCACAGTGTCATCCCCACAGTGTCATCCCCACAGTGTCATCTCCACAGTGTCATCCCCACAGTGTCATCTCCACAGTGTCATCCCCACAGTGTCATCTCCACAGTGTCATTACATAGTGTCATCCCCACAGTGTCATTACATAGTGTCATCCCCACAGTGTCATTACATAGTGTAATTCCTTACTGTTTGTTTCAGATGTACGTGACGCTGGTGTTCCGGACCAAGGGCACACGTCTGACCAAACCCACCCTGTCCCTCACTCTGTTGTCCCTGGCAGTCCTGGTGGGCGTGGTGAGGGTCACAGAGTACCGGAACCACTGGGCCGACGTCCTGGCTGGGTATCTGACCGGAGGGGCCATAGCTGGCTTCTTGGTGAGGGCGTGGGGGGTGGTAGTATTTCATTAGTATAGTATCTCATCAGCCCATGGAAATATGCATAGGCTAAATAGGCCAATGGGCTGTATAGAAATACAATGATAAAACACAAAAATGAAGTACACAGTTCATAAAGATGTCTGTTGCTCCACAGGCCCGATGTTCTTTTATCCCCATTTATGGATCAGGTTTTATTGCTCCCAATGTGCCTCCCAGCTTTTGACCCAGACTAAGGGAAGATGAGGGTGGTTGTTGGTGTTGGGGCGTGAACTGACATCAGTTTTTAAACCACTTCTTTTCATTAGGATATATGGAATGTTACACTACTTGTAAATATTTGTCAGAACCGGTATGGAGAGGGATAACCTTGGACTCTGTCTTTTCTCTCAGGTAACATGCGTGATAAACAACTTCCAACAGACGGCGTCACCCCTCCTCCCTGTGCCCCCCCCGCGACCTGAGCCCTCTCTGGGCATGCCCCTGTCCACCCTGCCACGTGTGGAGAGTCCACTTGAAAAGTTAAGTGGCCCTGAGGTAAGGGCTGAGGGGGGACAAGAGCGGTTGTTGAGCCATCATCAAATCAGGAGTTAGCTACAGTAGCTAGCAGTTCACGTTGTTGCATGAGCTCTTTGGGTTCCTCAACAACTGGGTCCGTATCCCTGGGTTCTTTATTACGCCACCCTGTACTCCTCTCCTCTCTGACTGTGGTGTTATTGTAACTCCACTCTGTACTCCTCTCTGACTCTGGCTATTCTTCTCTCCTGCTGCACTTCAGGCTCCAGGACTACCGTACTCTGAGATCACATGACCATCAGCCACAACCATGCCCCGCCCCTCCCGATGTGCTACCCCCCTTGCAGCGATCCATCTCCAGAGAAGTCTAGACCTGCCCTACAGCCCCGGAGGGCACGCCCCATGCCCCGCCCATCCCAAGGGACGGCCCCCTCTTCGACGCTCATTCTCCACCCAGGTCTAGGACCCACCTGGAAGTGAGAACCTATAGAACCCAGAATTACCCAGCTGTATTCATTAGGATCCAAATGAGAGAAACCCAACTCAGACAGGGAGGGGCTACCTGAACTTGCCTTGTTAAAAAAGGTTTTAACAAAGTTTGTAGTAATGAACATGACCCTAAACACTGATCCAGGGTCTATATATACTATATCTGATCTCCCCATGGGGGAGGGTCGAAGGTAATGGATGGTAGTAATGCAGATGTGATCATAGACCTGTTCAATTATTTCAAGTCAGATGACGTCATTACATCCAGGGAATGAGTATAGGCAGAATCACGAGCTCTCTGATGTAGGACAATGACATGAGTGGTTAAATGGCAAATTCCACCTCAAGCCTCTAACGTCTCCATCCCCATGGAGACGACCTCGAAGACATCCGCGGTGATTGGCTGAGTCGCCGTCTTCATACTAAACAGATTTGATCGGAGATGGCATCCCGCCTCACCGTCTGCCTCGGCCTTCTCTTTGAGTTCTACCCAGAAGTCCCAGCGGTGTACGTTCACAACCTCACCAAAGCCAAGAGCTGTGGAAACAACGCTGTACCGTTTTCCTCGCTACATTCCAGCTGTTTCTTATTTCATGTCATCTCCTTTTTCTGTTTTAGTTTCATGTACAGAGAACTCTCACGTGATTCAAAGACCAAGACACAGGGGCACTGGGGATGAAACAAGATGTAGAAGACAGGTCAGGAGCCTTTAGTGGCTGTCAGAATCAATGGAGATGTATGTAAAACTCAGGAAAATATCACTAAGACAAAGGAAAAAGAACATTTGAATAAGATTTGAAGGAGATTTTTAAATTATATTAGAGGATGATCTTTTGTAAATGATGGTAATGGTGAAGATCAGCTAACAGAGATTACATGCTTATATATGATTATATATGTTGTGTATTTCGGGAATATTTACGTTAGTCAAATACTCGTCTTTCCTGTGCTGTTTCGGAGGGATTGTGTAGCTTTACACTGTAGTCCTGTGGTGTTGTTTTCCTATGTGATGAGAACTGCCGTTCAACTGACACCAACACATTACTATATTACACTAGGACTGGTGATGTAATGAGACAATACAAAAATGCTCTGAATAACCACATCATCAGCTGCCCAGTAATATGGACATTGTCCTACAGGGTGGTTCATCACTGTTCAAATGGACTCTTTCAGGTGTGCTTTGCTTAATATAGATTTTTACATTCGTACCCCCAACTTATTTGTGGTCCACTCTTTGATTTAGCATGGCAGTTTGGTTGGTATTATGTGCAGACACTGTGATCACCTTCTCCTGTCCACCCCGCCCGGCTCACAGCCGACTTCCTAACTTCTGGCTCCTGTTCTTTTTCAAACCCTTCGTCTATTCCACTGTGCAGTTTCATTTCTCTTCTGGGTCCAATGCTCTGTCTGATTTTGGTCGATCCATTCATCCATTATCCATCTGTACAGCCCTTTATCTTTCCTTATATCCATCCTCTCTTTTCATTTCTATCCCTCCATCCGCCCATCATCTGTTCCCCTTTCTTTTTCCATTCCAGTTAAAACACTGAAACAAGTGTGAATGTCTCTGTAAATGTTATAGGTTTCCCTCTGTGTTGGATTTTGTTACTTCAATCATGCCAACAACAGCTTTGAACTACCTGAAACTGTCCGGTATAAGAGCAAGAGTAGCATTGACCTTCAGCTTGATTGTAGCATATGTTTTGAGCTGCGTTCAACACAAACACACGTTGTACAATCAGTTTTCAGTAATGACTTGACCTCAAGGAGTGGTTAGTGCAATTAGTACATTTTAACTATTTGGTAAAAAAACACTTTTTGGTGTCACTGGCTGTCCTTTGTGGTACTCCTACCATAACTGTGCAGTTATAATCTGGCCTCTCTTCAATCCCTCGAAGGACCCCTTGTAATGGGATCTAGACAATGACTGTCCTAAAAGAAGGTACCCAAGAAGTAGATGAACAGCTCATTTTCCTGCCCACATTTTATAATGTTCAGAAAACATCTCAAAGACAGAAAAAAAGGCCATTAATCGTTTAAGAAATAACTGTTTTTCATGCCAGGATGAATCCTCTCATTCCTCTGTTTTGTAAAGATTTGTCAGAAAGAATAAAAGCCTATTGTCATACCAAGGCTGGAAAGATCTCTGGGTTTTTCAGCGCTGACAGTGGATGTTCCTGTTAGAAAACAACTTGTTGCTGCCACCCATTCCATTAAGCTGCAATGGTTCCACCTAGTGACGTGTACATATACTGCTGCCATAGAGAAACGGGTTGGTCCGTCCTAAACATAAGACCAACCCATTTAAACTCTAAACAGTAACACTCTTCAACCTTGGAGTGTTTGTAGGTTACATGGTGGACACATTCACCCCCCACTAACTCTGACAAACACACTCTCTGACACTCTCACACCCTCTGCCCCCGCCCTCCTCCCTCTCTCACACCCCCTGCCTCCGCCCTCCTCCCTCTCTCACACCCCCTGCCTCAGCCCTCCTGCCTCTCTCACACCCCCTGCCTCAGCCCTCCTGCCTCTCTCACACCCCCTGCCTCAGCCCTCCTGCCTCTCTCACACCCCCTG
>JACXGJ010015746.1:0-13112 GCA_016801105.1 Esox niger | reverse complement strand
CAACCAAAATGAACCACACGACCGTGTGGAAACATTGAACATAAATAGGTTCCCCAATTGGAGGCAATAATAAACACCTGCCTCCAATTGGGGAAACCAAAGCCCATAGAGGTGGCCAGAGTCACCTCTTTTGGCCATGTCCTGACTATGGCCCCAGCCAGTGCAAAGATGGCTAGGGGCATAGCCAGGACATGACATTGAGGAACACCAAAACACACTTTTGTTTTGTCGGAGGATATACCATCCACACATACGAACTGATATCTTTCAGATAAATACGTTTTAAACCAGGCTCGAACATTCCCACATAGCCCAATATGGGTTTCCAGTCTCTCTAAGAGAAAGGAGTGATCAATAGTGTCAAAAGCAGCACTAAGATCAAGAAGCAACAGGACGGATGCGGAACCTTTGTCTGAGGCCATTAGAAGGTCATTTGTTACATTCACAAGTGCAGTCTCAGTACTATGATGGGGTCTGAAACCGGACTGGAGCATTTCATAAGTATTATTTGTCTTCAGGAAAGCGTTCAGTTGTTGGGAAACACATTTTTCTAAAATTTTTGAGAGGAATGGCAGATTTGATATTGGTCTATAGTTGTTTAAAGTGTCTGGATCCAGGTTTGAATTTTAAAAATAGGCTTGATTTCAGCTATTTTAGTGAGTTTGGTACACATCCGGAGGATGTACCAAAAATGATTTATTATTTTCAACATTTGCTATCATTGCACCGAAAATAGCTCCTTGAGTAATTAAGTTGGAATTGGGTCTAGCTGACAATTTGTGGGTTTAGAACTCATTACAAATTTAGTGAATGTTTCGAACGATACAAGATCAAAGAGTTCCAGTGTCCCCTTTGACACCTGGTTAGGGAGGTTCAGGACATTCTGAGGACAACTGAGATTTTGGGGACTGTAATTATTTGAGGAGTCAGTTATTTGTTTTCTAATGGTGATGATCAAAAAAGTTCATGTATTCATTACAGCTAAAGTGAAGACCCACTTCACTTATTGAGCGTTGCTTTTTAGTTAACTTTGCAACTGTATCAAAGAGAAATTTTTGATTGTTTTTGTTCACCTCAATCAGGTTGGAGAAATACGATTATCGAGCAGATGTGAGTGCTTTTTGGTATTTAAGTGTGCAATCTATCCAGGCTAGTCTGAATACCTCCAACTTGGTGGAGCGCCACTTTCGCTCCAATTTTCTGGAGGATTGCTTTAGTGCTGGTATTTTCTGTGTATCAGGGAGCAAGTTTCATGTTGCGTATTTCTTTTGTTTTTAGTGGTGCAACCATATCTGAAGTATTTCGCAGTGTTGGGTTAAGATCCTGGATTAGATCGTTTGCAGATTCATTTTCTTTGTCACTGATGAGCAAGCTTGGAAGAATATCAAGAAATCTATCTGTAGTCCAAGAATTTATAGTGCAACTTTTGAAAAAAAAAAATTGCGGAGCGAATGGACTTCTAGTTTTTACGGTAAATGTAATCTAGTTTTTACGGTAAATGTAATAAGACAGTGATCCGATATTCCAGGATTTACGGGGGAAATTATTAGATCTAAAATATCGATTTTTCTTGACAGGACTAAATCTAAGGTATGATTGTGGCTGTGCGTTGGACTGGAGACATGTTGGATAAAACCCATTGAGTCAAATATTGCTTCAAAGGCTTTTTGAAGAGGGTCGTTTGACTTTTCCATATGAATACTGAAATTGCCAAAAATTAGATTACTATATGCCATGACTACAAGGTTAGACAATAATTCTGGAAACTCATTGAGGAACACTGTATATGGCCTGGGCGGCCTGTAAATCGTTTTACATAACCACTATTTATCATCCTGGTTAACTTTCATGAGCAAGACTTCAAAAGAATGAAAACCAGTGATGTGTTTATGAGTACATTTATATTTACTGTCGTAGATATTTGTGACGGCCGCGCCATCTGCTGCCCATCCTCCCCCAGCAGGAGGCGTGCTTCGGCGCTCGACGTCACCATCCTTCTGACACCATTGCCCATCTCATCAACTCATCACACCTGTTGTCTCGTCTAGCGTACCTGATCATCGTCCACAGTCATTTCCCTCAGTATATATGTTCCCTCTGCTCCCTTTGTCTTTGTGTGTTATTGTCTCGCCGTGATGAGCATAGTTCAGCTCAGATAATAAATGAATGTAAACCTACTGACTCCGCAGTCCGCTTCACATTCTTCCCACGAACGAGCTGACAATATTAGCAATACCCCCTCCTTTTCGGGATGCACGGGGGATATGATCACTAATATAGCCAGGAGGAGAGGCCTCATTTAGGGCAGTAAATTCATCAGGCGTCAGCCATGTTTCACATAATCCAATGACATCAAGTTTATGATCAGAGATCATTTCATTTACTGCAATTGCCTTTGGAGCAAAGGACCTAACATTTAAGAGTCCCATTTTGAGACGCAAGGTAATATAGTCATTTTTATTAGTGACCAAGGTGGAGGAAGGTTTTATCTTAATAAGGTTGCTATTGATAGCGCTTCCTTGTTTAACGTTTCTCAGCCTGGAACAAGTCACCGTCCCAATAGGCAATGCTGTACTAACTACACTGGCTATGCTATCAACAGACTCCACTATGCTGGCAGGCTGGCTAACAGCCTGCACTGCCCCCTATCTCATGGTGAGGCTAGAGGAGTTTGACTCCTGTCAATGTTCCTAGATAAAAGAAGAGCACCACTCCTGTTAGGATGAAGTCTGTCGCTCTTCAGCAGATCAGGCCTGACCCTATTTCTGGGCGAGTCCCAAAAAGAAAGCCAGTTATCTACAAACTCTACCTCCTGCACCGGGCACAACTCCGTATTCAGCCTGCGATTGAGTTGGGCAAGTCTGCTGTAGAGCTCGTCACTACCCCTAGCTGGGAGGGGGCCAGAGACAATTACTTGATGCCGACACATCTTTCTAGCTAGTTTACATGCTGGTGCTATGTTCTGCTTTGTAACCTCTGACTGTTTCATCCTAAGGTTGTTGGTGCCAACATGAATAACAATATCTCTGTATTCTCTATACGTTTTAGACTTTGCTAGCACCAACCCCAGATTTGCGGATACGTCGGTGGCTCTGCCCCCCAAAGTAAGCAAGTCCAAAATTCAGCTATCAAGAAAAATGTTGAGCTGCAGGTTGAAAGGGTGAAGTGGCAATCAATCAATCAAATACATTTATAAAGCCCTTTTTACATCAGTAAAAACAGGGTGTGTGGGGTACTGGTGGTGGTCAAAATATTTAATCGAGCCATGAAATATTTGTGACAAAATTCTGAACAGAAGTATTTTTCATTGGCAAGTGTTACTAATGAGTTACTTACATAGAATTAAGCACATATTTATACAAACATAAAAGTAATTCCACATTTGCGAAACATTTCTACAGTTACAATAATTACAGTAATAAATGACAAATATTTTTTACCCATGTGTAAAAGGTTTTTTACAACTACAAAAGTAAGTTTGCTAATTATTTTATGACAAAATAAGTGTGCATCCTTATTTATAGCTATAAAAAAACTTGCCGAGATAATCCATCCACCTCAGAGGTGTGGAATATAAAGATGCTGATCAGACAGCATGAGTATTGCACAGGTGTGCCGTAGGCTGGCCAAAATAAAAGGCCACTAGAAAATGTGCAGTTTCAATGTATTGGGGGAATCCGGGGGGGGGACCAAACAGTCAGTGTCTGGTTTGACCACCTTTTGTCTCACAGTGCAACACATCTCCTTCGCATACAGTTGATCAGATTGTTAATTGTGGCCTGTGAAATGTTGGTCTACTCCTCTTCAATGGTTGTGCGAAGTTCCTGGATATTGCCAGGACCTTGAATATGCTGTCGTATATGCCAATCCTGAGCATCCCAAACATGCTCAATGGGTGACATGTCCGGTAAGTATGCTGGCCATGCAAGAATAGAAATTTTTTCAGCTACCAGCAAATGTTGCAACATGGGGCCGTGCATTAACATGCTGCAACATGAGGTGATGGTCGTGGATGAATGGCACAACAATGGGCCTCAGGATCTCGTCACGGTATCTCTGTGCATTCAAAAAGCCGTCAATATAATGCACCTGTGTTTGTTGTCCATAACAAACGCCTGCCCATACCATAACCCCACCACAACCATCGGCCACTTGATCCACAACGTTACCATCAGCAAACCGCTCACCCACACAACGCCATACACGCTGTCTGCCATATGCCCTGTACAGTGAAAACCGGGATTCATATGTAAAGAGAAAACCTCTCAAGTGCCAGACGCCATCAAATCTGAGCATTTGCCCACTCAAGTTGGTCACGACGACGAACTGCAGTCAGATCAAGACCCCAGTGAGGACGTTGAGCATGCCGATGAGCTTCCCTGAGACGATTCCTGACAGTTTGTGCAGAATTTCTTTGGTTATGCAAATTGTTGCAGCAGCTGTCCGGGTGGCTGGTCTCAGACGATCTTGGTGGTGAAGATGCTGGATGTGGAGGTCCTGGGCTGGTGTGATTACATGTGGTCTGCAGTTGCGGGGCCAGTTGGATGTACTGTCAAATTCTCTGAAACGCATTTGGAGGCTGCTTGTAGTAGAGAAATTAACATTCAATTCACGGCCAACAGAGTCGTTAACAGAGTCCAATGCACTGTCATTGGGTATGCAGTCATACACATTTTCAACTTCCAATGATACAAAAGTGTGTTATGTTGAGGCTGGAGTTCTTAAGATATTTAAACAAATCTTTGGAGTTTTTCAGATACAATGGGGAGAGCCTGTACATACGGTTTTAGAAATAAATTTAAGTATGTAGAATTTATTACACAATTGGTCTAAGCCAGTGTTTTTCAACTCTGCTCCTGGAGTCACCCCGCCCTGCGGTGTGTTAGGGCAAGGAGAGATCTAAAACATACAGGGTGGTGTGCCTCCAGGAACAGGGTTGAAAAACACTGATCTAAGCGATGGTTCTTTAAAGAGTTTGTGAATTTTTGGTAAGCTGAATAGAATTAGTATGACAGGCCATTGATTAGTCAGTCATATTCTTTGTGATCCATTCTGTTTCCAACGCATTTCAGCACATGATCAATTTCTTGTTTATATTCTGGTGTCTGATCTTTTTCTAATTCCTTGTATTTAGGGCTGTTTAAATATTCCAACATTTTGTTGTGGTAGTACGTGATATCCAGTAAGACAATGGCACTGCCTTTATCAGCACTTCTAATTCTTGTTTCAGAACTGTTAGTACTTTCAGAGCAGTACGTTCTTCCAAGTTAAGATTGTAAAACTTTGGTCCCTGATTTCTCTTTACTAGCGCTTCAATATCGCGTTCTACCAATTGATTGAAAGTCACTATTACTGGGCTTAGATTTGTCATTGGATAGAAAGTTGATCTTGTAAAAAACTGATGATGTTTTCTTCCTGATGTGGAAACAATTACATTAGTTGTTGTCTGTAAAGTGTTTTAAATGTAATAGTCTTGTGAATTTGTACACATCAACTTTTAAATTGAAGCATTTGCTTTGTTTGTCAAGGAGAACGACAGACCTCTGATTCATGCACTGGAGTAAAATCTAATTTGGAAAGATTGACTTGGTGACCCATCTCTTGGTGATTTTCTTAGTTTGTATTCCGCGTTTTCCCCACCTCGTTTTCCTCTTCACCGGGGTCCTGGTGTTTTTTTGTGAGTTTGAGGTAGATCTCAAAAAGGTCTCTGGTTGTTGGTAGCGTCCCTCTGGGCACTTGAATGATCATCACTTAGCTATGAGGGGTATTGGTCAACATGGCAAGTGGTGTTCCTGCGTGTTATTCTCCGATTATGGCGTGGTGCTTGCTACTGGTATATTTGTCCCTTTTGGTAATCAGTAAGATCACGTTTATATTTCTTCCTTTTGTACTCCTTCAGTTGTTTAAACAAGTCTAACAAATGTGTTAGTTTCTCTTTTAGTTGGATGGCTTCTAACATTTGATTCTGTCTGGAGCTTAATTTGGAGTGTTTCCCTAATTTCCAATTTCTTTAGGCGTTCTGCTTTTGTTCTGTCAATAATAAGAACAAGCAGATCTCGGGAGCATTTGTTGAGAATTTCTTCATGAATTCAAGATCATCCATGCCAAATGCTGGGATTTCGTTGATTCTTAATCCTCTTTGGATACGTTGTCGTTGATATTCGAATAATGTTACTGCATGCCATAATATCCTTATTTGTTGCTTTTTTAAGTCTTTTAATTCAGAAAACTTTGTTTTAATATTTGGTCTACTACCAAAATCATCTAATTGTAGGGATTCAAATCTAGGTGTGGTAATAAAATATTTTCCACCACTTCATTAGTATATAATGAAGTGGTCATCAAAATTACAGGCCTCTCTCATCTTTTTAAGTGGGAGAACTTGCACAATTGGTGGCTGACTAAATACTTTTTCCCCCACTGTACACAACCCATCACATATTCCCTATCAATTATAGAGACATAGGCTTCAGTGGTTTTGTTCAATTCGTCAATTGATGTGAACATAGTGGTAAATTCTGTCTCATTGCTATTCGACTGGAGCTGCAATTTCAAAGTAGAATATTTGAAAGGGCAAGAGTTGGAAATCCGCTTCTCGAGACTATTTTAGTAGGTAGCACATCCCAGTAAATACACAGACGGAGTATTAACATTAAACTAAACATTAAACTCGTTCGGGTCTTGACTTGTTCTTCAGAGCAAGTTCATGAGCTTGGAATTATAAGGTTCCATCTGAGTTCTTTGTCAAAATTGAGTTATTTACATATATTGGATTATTGTATTTTTATTAATCTTTGTGTAGGGTTTTTTCTTAATGTGTTTTTGTGTATACATTTTTAATCATGTATGTTTAGCTGTGCTAGTTTGTGTGTTAGCTAGTTGACTTGGGATAGTTAGCAAATTTCACTATTAGAAACCTAAAATTTATATTTCTTTAATGATTTGCTAAAAAGAGATGGCAGTAGTGAATCATAAATTGAAGCCATATTGTGGACTGTTAATAGTATGCATAGTTGATTGCTAAAGTAAATAGCTAACCCACTAGCTTGCAAGCTAACCTCTGTTAGTTACTTGGTCCTAACTCGCTAGCAACACGCTAACAATTTTAATCACCTTAGCTATCCACACAGCAAGTAGATGTGCAGCTAGCTTTGCTTAGTAACTAGGTAATGGTATTATCAGCTCACTAGATAATTAACTAGTTAACAAGTCTTGACACTTTTTAGAGCTTTTATGTGTTCAGGAGTGCAGACATTATGGCCATATCAATAACGGACAGCTATAAAAAGCACTTAGTAGACTTGCTATAGTAGTCATCTGTTTGTTGAAATTGTGTCTATAGAATGGCTAACAGAGAAGGCTCAGATTACGAACAAGAAGCATGGAGAGAACAACAAAGTGACCAGTAATGATAAAGAGAGTAAAAGAGACAGAGAGAAGGGGGTGGGTATGTTCGGGTAGTACCTTAAATAAAATAATATTTTGTGTGCTTACACAAAACAAATATCACATTAACAGAATACTAACAATACAGAATATTATAGAATAAATAATATTGGGATGGTCAGCTGTGTTGAGTGTTCGTGTATTGATTTGTATTCCTAACAGCATAGGCCGTGGCAGGAGAAACATATTTTATTTCTGTAATTCAAATGACACATACAGACTTCCAGGACTTCAAAAAATATCAAGACAAGCAAGTACCTTTGCTGCTGTGGCCCAGATTGTGTTTGGTCAGTGTCTGCACATACAGTATACTAAGTGCAATGGGAAGCCTCATAGACGTGGACATCAGGGGTGTAAGATTGAGGTCAGACTCTGTCTTGCCAACCATCATCAAAATTACAGGCCTCTCTCATCTTTTTAAGTGGGAGAACTTTTTTTTCACAATTGGTGGCTGACTAAATACTTTTTCCCCCACTGAACACAACCCATCACATATTCCCTATCAATTATAGAGACATAGAAATTGACTTTTAGTGGATGTGTCTCCACATGGGGGACCCCCCCATCCCATCTTTGTGTCTCTGTTTCGCCGGTCCACTAGCTGCCATCATCCTGTTGCATCCCCAACTGTCCTGTTTCCCATGTGCACTACAACACATCCACGGGCTGTCCCGTTTCTCATGTGCACTGAAACGCATCTCCAGACTGTCCCGTTTCCCATGTGCACTGAAACGCATCCCCGGACAGTCCTGTTTCCCATGCGTCTTCGTCCAGGTTGTCTGTTCCCATTGCATCAGTCATGTGTATGCTTCGCTTTTGAGTGCTTGTTCATCCAATATGCGCTATAGTCTAACTGTTGTTTGTCAATAAAGAGCCTGGTTAGCTTATTACATCGCCTATTACGTCGCTACGTCAGTCAGTGGTCCCCACCTGCTTCAAAAAGTCCAGCATTGTCCCTGTGCCAAAAAGTCCTCTACATGAATGACTACCGCCCTGTAGCACTCAAACCAATCATCGTGAAGTGCTTTGAGCGGCATGTTAAAACTCAGACTCCATGCCTGTTTGACCAGCTGCAGTTTGCCTACAGACAAAACAGATCCATAGAGGATGCCATCGCTATGACCCTCCACTCCGCACATACTTATCTGGACAAGAGAAACACATATGTGAGAATGCTGTTCATTGACTTCAGCTCAGCCTTCAACACCTTTGTGCCCCATAAGCTGGCGGTGAAGCTCAGGGATCTGGGTCACGACCCCTCAATGTGCAGATGGATCCTGAACTTCCTGACGGGCAGACCCCAGGTGGTGTGGTTGGGCAACACCACCTCCTCCTCACTTACTCTCAGTACTGGCTTCCCCCAGCGCTGTGTGCTGAGCCCGCTCCTGTACTCTCTCTTTATCCACGACTGCCTGGCAACCCACGTCTCCAATACCATCTTTAAGTTTGCTGACAACACAACCATCATAGGCCTGATCTCTGACAATGACGAGTCAGCTCATAGAGACAAGGTAAGGTCACTGACTTTGTGGTGTAAGGAAACCAACCTCCATCTCAATATTGGCAAAACAAAAGACATGATTGTTGATCACAGGAAGCAGCGGCGGGGAGACCACGCGCCCGTACACATCAACGGGTCTGCAGTAGAGAGAGTTCACAACATCCGGTTCCTTGGTGTTAACAGCAGCAGTGACTTGACCTGGTCTCATCACTCTAACATCTTGATGAAGGAGGCCAGGACATGGCTCTTCTTCCTATGCCGATTAAGGAGTACAAACAAATCATTACAGATCACAGCCATCCATGTCATGGACTGTTTACCAAGCTTACATCAGGCAGAAGGTACAGGAGTATTCCGTCCAAAACTAACAGGCTACGGGACAGTTTCTTTCCTCGGTAAGGCTGCTCAATTCAGGAACCCCTCTTCCCTTCCATCCATAGTCCCATGCACACCTGTCACTTTATATAATGCTCACTTTTACATTGCTCTATGGTTGTACAGTTGTATAATTATATTTATAGATGTGTGTTTTTCATATAGTCTTATTATTAATTGTTTGTGTTATCTTATTTTTATAATATAATTACTGTAACTTTTAATTACACTCTCGGGAGTAGGAAAACCAAGCATTTCATTGCCATAACTTGCTATTGCAAATGACAAATATAACCACTTCAACTTGAACTACATCCGTGTTTTTTTCATGCCCACGCACACTGACAATATGGTTATTTTCAGAATTATTGCTATATTTCAAAGCTTTTTTATGTGTAATTTATGAAGGTCAACAACCTTTTGTCTCAGACATTCACTTATATTACATTTTAGTAATTTGTCAGATACTCTAGTTATAGTTTAATCTTGGGCCAGTGTCTGCAGACTCAGTCTCAGCCCGAAGTAATATGCTGCTATATTATTTTGCCAGGGACTAGGATCAGATATCTTTTTGAATTCACAAAATGCTCTCAAATTTTTCTGGTATTCCATATAACCTTAGGAGGACAGGTGCCCTTGGACCACACCATAAGATTACCTGGCCTGACATCTATTGCTGTCTTTGTCCACATTTTCCCAGGTTTTGTTGCTGATTTATTTGACATCAGATGATTCTTGCTGTCAATGCCCACAGCCCACCTGGTCGTCCCTGTCCTTGTCCACCTGGTTTTCCCTGTCCTTGTCCAGCTGGTTTGGCAGCTGATCTCGATTATGCCTTAAGACTCTGGACACAGCCCAATTGCATTCATGATCTGCTAGTCATTTTAACATGCAAAAACATTGATGTGGCCAAAAATGATGACACATTTTGGGGGTAAAAATTTCATACATTATGGCAAATTCAAATATTAGATTTTAGCCTATTGATTTACATTACTTGAAAAACTAAGGAAAGGCTAAATAAGAGAAATACTTAAGGTCTGAGCCTTGCTGATGTCCCAGTGTTAAAAACTTGTTATTCAAGTGTGCCTGCTTTTTTATTTGCAGTCACCTTTCATGTGCAGATGACAGATAATGACATGGAAATTATATCCCGCTACACAGTCATGCACTCCTCCCTAGTCTCTGTATTTGCAATTCAAATGAAGTGGCAGTTGAGCCATAGTCAAGCTGGTATCACTGACCAGGCAAGCCTATTAGATCTTTAATATGTACATTGATATTATCCGAACTAGAAGCACATCTTTCAAGAAAGTGTTAGACACAATAGATTCATGGGGCATGGAACTCTTCACAGACCTTAATCTGCTGAGTGATTGACCTAAAACAAATTAATTGTGTACACCAAGTAGGTGGACACAGCAACCCCGAAGCACACTGACACTGCTTACGACATTAGCATATTAAATAAATAAAACAAAAATATTATGCGAGTATAAAAGCCCACACGGTTTAACAATATAACGATTATTTGTTTTGTAACCTATATTTGGAGTTTCAAACGTGCACCGGTTGTTATACACAGACCACAACAAGAATAACCTAACAAAGGGGAGATATTCTTACGTAGTCGTTTAATAACTTTATCCCACTAACGCCGAGGGGTGGAATTAAGAGCGCTCTCAGAGTAATCGGGTTGGAAAATATGTGTATAGAGCCCTTCCAAGCTGTTACGCGCTATCACACGGAGGCGACAGGATAGGTTTTGGTTTCATATCACGTGTGCGAAAGGTGGGGCTAGTTTACATTAGACACCACCCAATACGACTAAAGACAGGTAGAGACAGGTGAGCTGGAGGCGGTGTACTTCTGGGGGAAAAAACAGCAGTGCCTGCAGTCCCTGTCAATGTTTGACAAGTAGTGTTGTATTTTCAGTTCAGGACGTTTGAAAATACATTCAGTTTTTTTTCATACATTATGAAGTTTGCTGTTGTGCTATAGCGTAGAATATTTTAGAGTCAGCAGTCAGTTACCTTTGTGCTGCGTAGGCACAATGATGAGCTCCGACGATCTCCGGCCGACAAATAATTCCGGTCGCAAACCACTAGGTAAGCTCGCCACAAGGTTGGAAGAAGTGAAGAACCCATGGCGACAAGGGTCGACGCTGGAGCTTAGCCACAATGAGACGGCCAGGCTGGCAACAGACGCTCTACTGGAGTTAGGAGAAAAGGAATACAGACGAGTTCTGACAGTAGAAAGGGAATTAAACTTTCTCTCTTCGCTTGAGGTTCGTTATATTACTGAACATGCAGCTAAGAAATGTAGCTCAGACAACAGCGCAAATGGCACTGACAGGGACATTGGAGAGGGGGATAGGGTGTCAGAGCTAACCTCGGGGACTTATTTTCCAATGATGTCTGACGAGGAGCCACCAATTTTGGAACTAGGATGGCCCGAAAACCCTCATCGATACGGACCCTCAGAAACACAGATCTATTTCCAGAGAGACAAGACTCACAATGTGAAAGACCTCATTCGGTCATTAATAAATAAAGCAACAAAGGTAAGTCTGATGATTCTTTTTTTAATGACATTATTTTATTTTAAAGCCTGAATAATATCCGCATAGGTTTGGTTGTATTCGTGTGCACACAGTTAACTGAACAACATTGCAGTCTTGTCTAAACATGTTCATGTATGAAGGCTGGTCTCAGGCAAATTCTTAAACTCTTACATTTGTAGATTACACACCGGCCGCTAGGGGCAGTCACATTCACGCAGAAAGGGAGGATTATTTGATTTTAATCCTATCTTTAACTGGTACCTAACCATAACCCTAAACTAACCATTTTCGGTTTGTAACCTTAAACCGAACTTTATCCCCAGTACTTCAACATCTAATCTTAACCCTACATCTAATTATGTAGTAACTAGAATATGTTGAATCTAATTAATAAAAAACAAAGGCACATAAGCCTACAACTAATGTGATATTTTCCTATATACGAAAGTTTCCAATGAGCACTTTATAAAGCCATTAAGAGTTCACCCTGTACTTAGCTTTACACACAAGGCCTATTAATGTGATTTAATCGTGGTGAGGGCATTCATGAGAAGTATTACCAAATGATCTTACCATAAATAGCACAATATCACATGCATATGTACATCATGAATAAAGATGATTCTGATTGTAATATGCTGATTTTAATAATTTTTCATACCTGGCTGCTGTCAATGTAAAGTACAGATGTGATACACAACACTGTATTATATGGCCTGTGGTTCATGTCCTGAGTGCAGAATGGCAGAAATCTGTGGTAAATGAGACCTTGTAAAACCAGGTTCTCTGAATCATGAATGCTAATGTGCTGATAGCCATAGTGTGTTATATGGCCAATATGCCATTACTAAGAGCTGCCCTTATGCATGATGCATAGCAGAGTGCCTCGACACACCTCTTAGCCATGGTATATTGGCAGTATCTCAAACCCCGGAATGCCTTATTGCTCATATAAACTCGACAGACCCAATTTTTCCAGTAAAAAATTTCATACACTACGTATACGGTCTATTATAAACCAGGATGTTCAAATTCTGAATGGTAATAACCAGAGTATGTGTAAGCAATAAGGCACAAGGGAATGTGTGCATACATATACCACGGGTGTCAGCCAATCCACATTCAGGATTTGTTTTGGGCACAATGCATTGTGGAATACCTGGACACAGTGCTTAGCCATGCTATATTGGCAATATACGTCAAACACCAGTGATACCTCGCTTTTAT
>JACXGJ010015745.1:0-13080 GCA_016801105.1 Esox niger | reverse complement strand
TGTCTCTCTACCTACCTCCTATCACTGCCAGTCTCTTCACTTAAAACGACCTCTGTCTGTCTCTCTACCTACCTCCTATCACTGCCAGTCTCTTCACTTAAAACGACCTCTGTCTGTCTCTCTACCTACCTCCTATCACTGCCAGTCTCTTCACTTAAAACGACCTCTGTCTGTCTCTCTACCTACAACTGTCACTGCCAGTCTCTTCACTTAAAACGACCTCTGTCTGTCTCTCTACCTACAACTGTCACTGCAAGCCTCTTCACTTACAACGACCTCTGTCTCTCTCAGTATTCAGTTCCCTCCAGAATTATTGCAACTGAATGTAAACTTGAACAACAAAGGCAGTGATTTTTTTCTCTTGCTATTTGTGTGTGTGTGTGTGTGTGTGTAAAGTCACCCGCTGAGGGTGGTATTACTCTCAGGACTGACATGGCATATGGAAAATAGGGGTTTCTGTTCATTTGTCATCCACCTATCACAGACTAATGTAGGGAGGGACTATAAGATTGCTGCTCATCCCGCTCCTGTTCACATCGGCTTCAACTCAGTGTAACCTGAGAGTGTGTGTAACCTACCTTTATGCTAGCTTGTGTGAGAGTGTGTGTAACCTACCTTTATGCTAGCTTGTGTGAGAGTGTGTGTAACCTACCTTTGTGCTAGCTTGTGTGAGAGTGTGTGTAACCTACCTTTGTGCTAGCTTGTGTGAGAGTGTGTGTAACCTACCTTTATGCTAGCTTGTGTGAGAGTGTGTGTAACCTACCTTTGTGCTAGCTTGTGTGAGAGTGTGTGTAACCTACCTTTATGCTAGCTTGTGTGAGAGTGTGTGTAACCTACCTTTATGCTAGCTTGTGTGAGTGCGTGTAACCTACCTTTATGCTAGCTTGTTTGAGTGCATGTAACCTACCTTTATGCTAGGTTGTGTGAGAGTGCGTGTAACCTATCTTTATGCTAGCTTGTGTGAGAGTGCGTGTAACCTACCTTTATGCTAGCTTGTGTGAGAGTGTGTGTAACCTACCTTTATGCTAGCTTGTGTGAGAATGTGTGTAACCTACTTTAACGCTAGCTTGTGTGAGAGTGTGTGTAACTTACGTTTACCCTAGCTTCTGTGAGAGTGTGTGTAAACACTCTTCAATAATCATAACTATACAACTATACTGAGTAGTCGTGTAGTTGTATAGTTATTATTCTTGATGTGTGTTTTTGTACAGTGTTATTATTGATTGATTGTGTTATCTTCTAATTACTCTTACTTTTCAACTTGTAACTTCACTGTCGGGAGTATTAAAACCTGGCATTTCATTGCCGTAACTTGTTATTGCAAATGACAAATAAACCTTTGAACTTTGAACTTTTTGAACCTACCTTTATGCTAGCTTGTGTGAGAGCGTGTGTAAGTGTGCAGGTTTTACTGTAGTAGTTCCTCAGCATTTAAATTAAAACAAGGAAGATCTTAATAATATTGTCAGGCTTAGGGTTAAATTTAGGGTTAGAATTTAGGGTTGAGATAAAGTTAGGGTTATGATTTGCCATTACTGGTTATGTAATGGTGTTAGGTATTGGGTATTGGGGCTTAAGATTAGGATAAGTGTTTGTTTTGCCTTTCAAAAGAAAGTAAAAGTTATAAACCTTCTGAGAAACACAAAACAGTAAGACTGGCATTGTTACACAAGTGAAGGCATTCATACTTAGCTATTTGTCTTTTTCTGGGTCAAACCCACAAACCTGGCAGAGGAAGGCAAGATGCAAGATGTCTGTCTTTCTCTCTCTGTTTCTCTCCTCCGTCTCCTATCCTCTCTCTCTTATTCTCTCTCACTTCTTCTCCTTCTCTTATTCTCCCTCTCTTATTCTCCCTCTCTTTTACTCCCTCTCTTCTTCTTCCTCTCGTATTCTCTCTCAGAAGGCAGTCAGACTGGCTGAGAACACAGGATAATCTTGGAGAGTGAGAGGGAATAAATAGATTGAGAGAAGCCGTATAGCCAAACAGTCAGTGAACAGTGACCCAGCGCTTTGCTCTCTGTCTGGTTAGTTCCCCAGATCGGGGTGCGGTCTACAAGGAGACTTCTTTGTCTTCCTTTTTTTGAATGGGACCTTGGGCGTGTTGCAATTAATGGGGCCTTGGGCGTGTTGCAGTGAATGGGCCCTTGGGCGTGTTGCTGTGAATGGGCCCTTGGGCATGTTGCAGTGAATGGGCCCTTGGGCTGTTGCAGTGAATGGGCCCTTGGGCGTGTTGCAGTGAATGGGCCCTTGGGCATGTTGCAGTGAATGGGCACTTGGGCATGTTGCAGTGAATGGGCCCTTGGGCGTGTTGCAGTGAATGGACCCTTGGGCGTGTTGCAGTAAAAGGGGCCTTGAGCGTTTTGCGGCCAGGTAGCAACTCAGGCAACCTCCCGTGTCTATCTGAGCTGGCGGAGAGAGTGCGACTTTCCCTGGCGCCTCAGACTTCCTCTTCTTTACCGATGCCTATATCAGGATGCTGTTCTCAGATCAACCGTACAAGATATCACATCCTTTAAGCCAGCCAGTCAGCCGCTCCCGGGTGAGAGGAGACAGACAGACAGACAGGCGGTAAGGCGAGAAGGCAGACAGACAGGCACGGTTGTGTTGCACTGTGGCGAATGGCCAGAAGAAGAAAGCGTCCGCAGATAAGAGCAGGAGTGGTGCCTCTGTTGCTTCCGTTTTCCAGATCACCTGGGACTGATAAGTAGTCGCGCGTCAACCATAAACACACACCAACATGCATGAATGCCCTCTCTGTCTGTCTCACACACACACACACACACACACACACACACACACACATACACACACACACACACACACACACATTCTTTAGCCCTGCCACAGGAAAACGTTAGCAACTGTATCAGTTTTTCATCACATTTGAGTGCGAGGCTGACACTGGTTCTCCTTCTTCTTCCTATTTATCCTTCTGTCTTGTCGTTTTGGTGAGGAGATGACGCTGTGGAACACTCCTAACATACAAAACCATGTAAAACATCTAACAGCAACACTAATGTTAGCCTGCAGTCGGGCATCTTGTGGCAGACTTTTATACATTGTGCTGCCATTCTACTGCTCGTTTCTCACCTGAGAACACTCCCCAGTTTGATTGATGGGATCCCATTTTAGGAAGTGATATTCTCTAATTGTTCTCCCTCACTCTCTGTCTCCTCGTCCAAACGCCGTTATCTGTCCTTGCTGGCACTTTAATTCTGATGATGTCTTAATGGAGGGAAATGTACTATGACAGGTGTGGTTGTCTGATGTGGAAGCTGTCTGAATTTTACCCTATTAGTTCTATTTACACAAAAATATGATTAAGTAACATGAATAAATAACCAAAGTGGAGGAACAAAACTCTTTCGATTAGGTTTCGAAGTGTACACAGGCATTTTAAATGTTATATTATTAGCAATGTATAGTGCCATAACAATGTTCAAATAGTTAAAGAATGGTAAATAAATAGAAGTTTATATTTACAACATTGTTTGTACTTCACATGGCTTTCCCATGGCAACTAGCCACATGTCTTGCTGCTGTAATTACACAACAGTTTTGCTTAAAAGTATGCAAGTTTATCTGTGTTTGATTTGCTTTCAAATTCATACCTTTGACAGGAAGTTAGAAAGTGCAGCTCTGTTTCCACCTGGTTTTTGGCATAGGACTCTCCATAGCTAGACCAGGTTTATAAAAACTGTTAGGTGTTTCATCATTTTGGGTAATTTATGACTTTTTTCTCTCTCTCTCTCTCTCTCTCTCTCTCTCTCTCTCTCTCTATATATATATATATATATATATATATTTATATATGTCTCTCTCAGTCTGTTTGCCTACTGGGCCTGTGTAGTTCTACAGAGCTGTTGTTTGTGTTGTAATGATATATCATTATTATTATTCTGGGTAAAGAGGGAGATGTTTCCACTGATGCCATGGGGGCAGTGTGAGCCTGCCTGGACTCGCTGTCCCCCTTGGGGCTGGGGTTTGATTCAACTGACTGAGTTCAACACACACACACACACACACACACACACACACACACAACACACACACACTACGCACACACACACACACAACACACACACACGGAGTACACACACACACACAACGCACACACACGGAGTAGACACACACACAACGCACACACACTACGCACACACACAGAGTACACACACACACAACGCACACACATGGAGTACACACACACACACACTACGCACACACACGGAGTACACACACACAGACACACACAAAGTACACTTCCACGGTCCACATACACAGTACCCTCATATGCTTGTACATAGGGTTGGGGAGCAACAAATTACAGAAAACTGTACCTGTAGACTATTAGGTTACTAGCAGTAAATCACTCTATGATTTATTTTTGTGCAAAATAATGATGACATGCTTAGGCATCACTGACTGTTACAAATCATTACATCACTGATTGTTATAGACCGTTACATCACTGATTGTTATAGACCGTTACATCACTGATTGTTATCGACCATTACATCACTGATTGTTATAGACCGTTACATCACTAATTGTTATAGACCGTTACATCACTGATTGTTATAGACCGTTACATCACTGACTGTTACAGATCTTTACATCTCTGACTGTTACAGATTGTTACATCACTAACTGTTACTGATCTTTACATCACTGACTGTTACATATCTTTACATCACTGACTGTTACTGATCTTTACATCACTGACTGTTGCTGATCTTTACATCACTGACTTACTTACTTTCAGTGTCACCACCAAAAACTGTAAACCAGTTTCTTTAGCAAATAGTGTTTTCGGGGAACAGTGACAGTGTAGTGTTAACCACTTGGGGGGGTGTCCAGCAGTGACAGTGTAGTGTTAACCACTTGGGGGGGTGTCCAGCATTGACAGTGTAGTGTTAACCACTTGGGGGTGTGTCCAGCATTGACAGTGTAGTGTTAACCACTTGGGGGTGTGTCCAGCCGTGGCAATGTGAGAGTGACCTCTAAGGGGTGTGTCCCCAGGCCTCCAGACATCCTCTGGACTTTTCATGACCTCTAACCCTGCCTTAGAGAAAGGGGTGGAACCACATCGTGGGCAGAGTTCATTATTTCCAGCCTGCCTGCCAGGGGGCAGGGACTGGGGAGAGGGGACTGTGGGATTGGCCACTGGAGGTGTGACTCGGGGAGGTGACGGGGGGTGGGGACTGGTTGCATATGTGTGCTTCAGAGGAGACAGACAGACCGACAGACAGACCGACAGACAGACCGACAGACAGACAGGCAGACAGACAGACAGACAGAGAGAGAGTTGCAGGGGAGAGGAAGACCTGAGGGGTTTATGAAGACCTGAGGGGTTTCTGCCACAGGCTCCTGCCAAGTGCTGGGATAAATGCAGGATTTACCCCCAGAGAAAAGAGGAGCAGGATTTTTCCCCCAGAGAAAATGGGAGCAGGATTACCCCAAGAGAAAAGAGGAGCAGGATTACCCACAGAGAAAAGAGAAGGAGGTTCCACTTCTGGGGAAGGAGGGGATGGAGAGGGAGGGGGCAGGGTTCAAAAGGAGACAGGAATGCCCCTAATTACAACCCCTCCACATCTTCTCTGTCTCCGTCTAGGAACCTGTGTCTCTCTGGCTGACAGTGAGGCTGTGTGTGTCTGTGAGAGAGGGAGGTAAAGGCTGTGTGTCTACAGTGATATTGAGATCAGAGAGGACAATCTCTTAAACCTATCACACACACACACACACACACACACACAAACACACAGAGACACACACACACACACACACACACACACACAAACACACACACACACAGAGACACACACACACACACAGAGAGAGAGAGAGAGAGAGAGAGAGAGAGAGCGAGAGAGACACACACATACACACAAACCTACTCACACACATAGTGACACACACACACACACACACACAAAGACACACAAGGACACACAAAGACACACATACCAGGCCGAGCTGAGACAGTGAAGAGGGGTCACTGGAAAAGAATGATCCCGGGGGGGTTGGTGGGACTGGGGTCATGAGGAGGTCGTTTGGGGGCAGGCTGGGCGGTGAGGGCTGTTTGATCCAAGGGGTGTACAGGAATGTGTTGGGGATTCATCACAATGCTTGATATCGCTTCTTTCAACAGAATAGACAGACAGACAGGGAGACAGACAGGCAGGCAGGGAGACAGGGAGACAGGGAGACAGACAGGCAGGCAGACAGGCAGGGAGACAGGGAGACAGGGAGAAAGACAGGCAGGCAGACAGACAGACAGGCAGACAGACAGGCAGGGAGACAGGGAGACAGGGAGACAGACAGGCAGGCAGACAGACAGAGACATTATGCTAGTTCCTATAGACCAGGGATGGGTACTGGTGTTGTACCCCTGTGTCCCTCATCCATTTACCATGGTGTTGTACCCCTGTGGCCCTCATCCATGTATCATGGTATTGTACCCATGTGGCCCTCATCCATGTATCATGGTGTTGTACCCCTGTGTCCCTCATCCATTTACCATGGCGTTGTACCCCTGTGGCCCTCATCCATTTACAATGGCGTTGTACCCCTGTGGCCCTCATTCATTTACCATGGTGTTGTACCCCTGTGGCCCTCATCCATGTATCATGGTGTTGTACCCCTGTGTCCTTCATCCATTTACCATGGCGTTGTACCCCTGTGTCCCTCATCCATTTACCATGGCGTTGTACCCCTGTGTCCCTCATCCATTTACCATGGTGTTGTACCCCTGTGGCCCTCATCCATGTATCATGATGTTGTACCCCTGTGTCCCTCATCCATGTATCATGGTGTTGTACCCCTGTGTCCCTCATCCATTTACCATGGCGTTGTACCCCTGTGTCCCTCATCCATTTACCATGGCGATGTACCCCTGTGTCCCTCATCCAGTTACCATTTTGCTATTTTCTATCTATTTTTGTGCAATTGTAATTAAAAGAAATTGGTCATTGCGGCATAATTTGCCATATTAAAGCTTGTTTTCCTGTGATTGTTTTTATTGATGAGTGTGATTACCATAACCACTGGTTTAACCATGACAGCTGGCTCTTACGCTCGTTTACCTGTTTAAAATAACTAACGTGGGAAAATAGAGTTACAGGCAGTGGAAAAGCTGCTGATCCACATCTAAAGGCACACAACCGAATTTGGAAATTGTACGTTTTGGGTTCTACTGCTCAACCGCAAACACTAGATACAGAAGGTTGAGGCCCACAGTAATTTATAGAAACATTTAGTTAAATTGATCAGAGCCCTACAAGCTGTCAGTTGGAAAAAGCCACACTGCTACCAACTAGGCTGTCCTCCATTTGAAAGATTTGATGCAGATTGTATAGAAAAGCGTTCATCATGGCCTTGCTTGGTCCAGCCAACTAAGATGGTGCCTTCTGTTCCATATATACCGTATCACTGCAGCTTGGGTTGGAACATAGCCCACAGCTGTTTCAGATAAAGCCCTCTGTGTTTCACCAGCCTCTCTTTCCATTGAAGCAAAGAAAATGTTTTTTTGCTGTGTTTATTGCATTACAGATGGACATTTCTAAATGTTATGCTGTGTGAGCTAAACACACCCTGAAACAACAAGAAAAACTTGTAATGTCATTTTGCCCTCTGAACGATTCATAGGAATGCATCAGAGTTCTGTTCAGTTCTGTCCAGGGTTCCTTCTACCGCGGACCAAGCTGTCCATGGCCAATATAATACATCAGTAATCCTGACTAGTTTGATTTTCTATTTAAGTAACTGGGTCTTTGGTAAATGAAAAGAGGATTGTGGAGCAGCATGTGTTGGAGGGCTGAAGTAGACTCCTATCTTCAATTCCAGAGTTTCTGATGCACACCTTTCTGTTCCTGTTTCTCTCTCCTGCAGCTTAATGTGTCTCTCTCTGTGTCTCTGTGTTCCTGTCTCCTCCAGCCTAATGCTCCTCTCTCTGTGTCTCTGTGTTCCTGTCTCCTCCAGCCTAATGCTCCTCTCTCTGTGTCTCTGTGTTCCTGTCTCCTCCAGCCTAATGCTCCTCTCTCTGTGTCTCTGTGTTCCTCTCTCCTCCAACCTAATGTTTATCTCTCTGTGTCTTTGTGTTCCTCTCTTCTCCAACCTAATGTTTATCTCTCTGTCTTTGTGTTCCTCTCTCCTCCAACCTAATGTTCCTCTCTCTCTGTCTCTGTGTTCCAGCTGAGCTGATCCAACATCAAGTTGTGTGTTGTTTGTCTGTAAGTGTGTGTGTGTGTGTGGGTGTGTGTGTTTGTGACTGTGTGTGCTGGGTGGCGTTCGGTCAGCAGAGGTGAGAGGTCACCATGACGGCAGGTCTGAGGGTTCTGTCTACAGTGCTGTGTCTAAGCCACGCCCTCCTCCTCTTCAGCTCTGGTGAGGATTTCGGTTTCTTCTACACTCCTTAAAGCCGTGAGGAAGTCAGTTGTACCACACCCTTAGTCGTCATTCTTAGAACATCTTGACGTTTTAGTCACTCAATAGACCCTCTTATCCAGAGGGACCTACAGTCAGCGCATTCATCATAAGACAGCCAGTAATTCAATCAAAACTGTTGATTTAGCAATGTGTCATCCATTGTGGGCTGATTTGAAACAGAAATCTAAATGGCTGCTAAAGATCATCTCCGCCAAATGACATTGCTGTGCGAAGTGCAGACACTGAGTGGGCCATATTTGAATATCAATCCTCTCAGTATTTTGGGACTTCTGTTTACTTCACTTTTCATGCATTTCAGTCACAGAGCTGACCTTTAGCCTAAGTTTCTTTTGTATTGCTCTCTCTCTCTCTCTCTCTCTCTTTCTTTGTCCCTCCCTTTCCTTCTTTCTTTTCCTCCCTCTCTCCCTGTGTTGGTCCAGCCGCTGCTTCCCTCTCGTTCCTCACGGAACCCACGTCGGTGGTCCAGATCCAGGGTAGCAGCGTTCAGCTGCGTTGCTCGGCGCAGCCCAACACCTCCGGCCTGTCCCTGTCCTGGCACTTTGGCGGTCAACCCCTGGACCCAGCCAGTGTGCCCGGGGTTGAACTGACCCCCAGTGGGGGGGTCTTGTCCCTGTTCCCCCTTCAGGCTGTCCACCAGGGACTGTACCAGTGTGTGGCTCAGTCCGACACGGGGGCCATCATCAGCCGACACGCGCGCGTGGCCATCGCTGGTATTTATATGTTATGTACACACACGCCTTCTAGTGCATTAGTAATAAGGAGCCCTTTAGGAGTAGTTTAGGAGTACTTTAGTAGTACTTTAGTAATAATGAATCTACACCAAAACCAAAATCATCCTTCCTTAAAATGAGGACCCAATATTTTCCTTGGTTTACCCAACTTTAAAGCAGTTCTGGTCCACACTTGTAATGCAAATCCAGAAAAAAACACCCACAGCAGATTTTCTGCTGCTAAATCATCAGATTAAAGGTCAAAGATCATTGCACTAACGGGTTCCGTAGGGATCAGAGGCAGGAAGTATCAGAGTGAATGGGAAGGCACAGTCCTCTGTCTATAACACATAGTACCCAGGACACACAGGCTGGGGAAGGAAGCGGCAGGATTTCTAGTTGGGCTTCCATCCAGACGGCTTTTCCGCCACTTCCTTAATGAGCTCAGGTCCTTCCTGTGAGGGGAAGTTGCGCCGGTCACTTCACTGGAGATGACCAATCTCTTTCTCTTCAGATATAGCTGAGTACGGTGAGTCGCGTCGTCGTTCGTTGGTGGTCCAGGAGGGTAGCAGTGTTGTGATACCGTGTCCTCTGCCCCCCAGTGCCCCCCCGGCTGTCCCCCGGGTGAGGGTGCAAGGGGAGTGGCTAGAGAATTCCACAGGTAGGTCTACCTCTGAAACACACCCCGTCATCAACCAGACACTGACCGTCTTCTCTGAAACACACCCCGTCATCAACCAGACACTGATCGTCTTCTCTGAAACACATATTAATGCCACTTAAAGGGTTCACGTTTATCTGGGCAATGTAAAATATTGAACAATGTGCCGTTTTCCCGTTCTGCTCATCTCTCCTGGGATTCAGCATGTTTGCTGCCGTGTAATTAAACGCGTGAACCCTTTGAACACTATATGTCTTTCACTACTTTGATATTTCTGTAATAGGTGTCATCACGTGTTTTATGGCTCAAACATCTGCACACTCTCAGCTACACTAATAAAAACAACACAACAGCTTTCATGGACCCTAAAATTATTGTTATTTGTGTAAACATGCAAACAATAATTTTAGGTCTATTTCGTGTATTTTTTCCAGCATCGATTGTGTTGGTTCCAATAATTACAAATACAACAAATTTAAGGTAAACATGATAAAAAAAAGATGTTACTGTTCATCTAATTCATCCGAGGGCCAAAAAAGCAGGGGTGGGGGGCGCGTGCGGCATGCGGGCCGCCAGTTGCCCATGCCTCGGTTATATACTTTAAATACATGGTTATATTAATGCTATTTAAGGACTACAAAACTACAAAGACATATTGATGCCACCAAAGCTACTTATCTAAAATGATTCCCTGATGCTATTTGAGGCTACTTTACTAAAATAGCAGCGCTACTTAGAACGTCAGTGATAGTGATTGTGTTTCTGTCTCTTTGTTTTCAGACAACTACATAGTGGTTCCTTCTGGGAACCTTCAGATCCTGTCTGTGTCCTCCCGACACGGAGGCATGTATAAGTGTGGCGCGTACAACCCTGTTACCAAGGAGAACAGGGTCGAGGGTCATGGTACCAAGCTGACTGTGAAACGTGAGTCTGGTGTTATTTTAACTAGCGCGGCTACTCTGGACCCTTCACTTGGCGTAACACATCAGTGTTTGTGTTTGTTTCATTCATTAGAGGATGTGACCAATTGCCGTGTCTTAATTTGATCTTCCTGGCGATGCAGGAAGTGAAGTCTTTTAAAGTTTACTCAAGGTTTAAAGAAACACCTTCTGAAGTTTGTAGTTTTCCCTGTCAATCATAAGTTAGGAGTTAACATTCAGTCGCTGCAGTCATTTTTCCGTGATGTGAGAAACGGTCCCCTTCTGGGCAGTATGTGTGATCCATGCATCTCATATCCTCAGCTGCAGACAACCCCTCCCCGGCTAGGATAGTTTACCCCATCGCCCCAACCACCGTGTCGGCGGAGCAGTCTGGCACGCTGGTGTTGGAGTGTGTGGTATCGGGCGGTCCGATGCGCCCTGCCATCTGGCTGAAAGATGGGCGAGAGCTGGCAGTGCTAGCTGGGAGCTCCAGGGAGCACAACAACCTGGTTCTGGTGGACCTGAGGAGAAGCGACTCCGGGATCTACCAGTGCTCTGTTCGGACGGAGAAAGGAACTCTGCTCAGTGTCAACTATACCGTGAATGTTCTGGGTGAGTAGCACTTACTAGTGTTAGTTTGGCGAGGAACACCTACCATGGAAACATGCACTAAGTTTGGGTTCTCCCTTCCGGTTGTCTTCAGAGGAGGCGTCTGTCCTCGGAGGTCTCACCGACCAGTCTGTCTCTTCCGGAGACTCTGCTCGTTTCACCTGCCTTGCCAAGGGAAACCCCACCCCCAGTGTCACCTGGCTTTGCAACTCCTCCCCCATCGCCCCCTCGCCCCGCCTCCAGATCTCAAGCTCCTCCCTCGTTATTTCAAGGGTGACATTGAAGGACGAGGGCGTGTACCAGTGCCTAGTAGACAACGGGATTGGCTCAGCGCAGTCAGCTGGCAGGCTCACTGTCAAATCAGGTATGGTTTTCTCAGGTGTATCAGCATGGGATCATTTGAGAAAATATGGTTCAGACTGCTCGATGAAGGAATGTATTAATACTATCAGGGTAAAAGCTCTTGCCCTCTCCATTTTCCTCTCCCCTGTTCTCCCCCACTGAGAGCTCTGAGCCGGCCACCAGGGATCAAGTGAGGGACAGTGGAATGTAAGGAGTTGCCTTGAGCTGTGTGTGTGTGTGTGTGTGTGTGTGTGTGTGTCCTTGGAGGGGTTCGACGTGCTCCAGACCACCCAGCTGTCAACATCATACACTGCTGCCTCTTATATATTAACAAATAGCGTACAGACACTACACACACACACACACGCGCCCCCCACACACACAACCCAACACACACTACGCAAACAAACACAAACACATACTCAACCCATATGTGCCACCAAACACACATTGCACAACCCAACACAACACACACTACACAACCCAACACACATTACACAAACCAACACACATTACACAAACCAACACACATTACACAAACACACCCCACATGTGCCACCCAACACACACTACACAACCCAACACAAACACACACAGATGGAGAGCCCAGCTGATTGATAGTGTGGAACATGGGTAAGATCACTGCTTTCCCCCCGTGTCTGTGAGTACAGAAACAGAGACGTACTCTGCTCTGCAGCGTTGCAGATCTGTTGAGGTTACGTTGTGTTTTGACCGAGAGCTGGGAGAGATAAGCTGTGTATTGAAACACAGCCAGGACAGTTCTTTGGCATTGTGGGGTAGCAAGTACCTGGTGCTGGATGTTAAAATCAGTTGGTTGCTAAATGATATTGTTGTGTATATAAAACTGCTTCATGTGATCCATCATAAAGAGCACGGTGTCTTCTGTGTTCGGCCCGGTTTCCATAAACTGGGCCAGCTTGGAGTTCCTGGTAAGACAATGACAAATGGTTCTACTATATAGGCCTATCAAATGTAAATAAATGTCCTTGATTGATTAAAACATGGGTGGGTCGTGTGTCCGGTATGGGTATGTAATGGTTCTTGTGAAAGTAGTATGTTCAGTAAATACATGTGATAGATTAAAACATGGGTGGGTCGTGTGTCCGGTGTGGGTATGTAATGGTTCTTGTGAAAGTAGTATGTTCAGTAAATACATGTGATAGATTAAAACATGGGTGGGTCGTGTGTCCGGTATGGGTATGTAATGGTTCTTGTGAAAGTAGTATGTTCAGTAAATACATGTGATAGATTAAAACATGGGTGGGTCGTGTGTCCGGTATGGGTATGTAATGGTTCTTGTGAAAGTAGTATGTTCAGTAAATACATGTGATAGATTAAAACATGGGTGGGTCGTGTGTCCGGTATGGGTATG
>JACXGJ010015744.1:0-13117 GCA_016801105.1 Esox niger | reverse complement strand
ATCTGGTTGGTTAGAGCCACACTAGGCTAGTGGAGGCATGTGGCTGGTTAGTTCCACGCAAGGCTAGTAGAGGGATCTGGTTGGTTAGAGCCACACTAGGCTAGTGGAGGCATGTGGCTGGTTAGTTCCACGCTAGGCTAGTAGAGGGATCTGGTTGGTTAGAGCCACACTAGGCTAGTGGAGGCATGTGGCTGGTTAGTTCCACGCTAGGCTAGTAGACGGATATGGTTGGTTAGTACAACGCTAGGCTAGTAGAGGGATGTGGTTGTGAAGTAGTTCTCTAGACATACACTCATATCCTTCTCCTTGGTTATGTAATCTGTGTAAAGAACAGCAGCAGTTGCTGGTGATGAAAGTTTGTATGTGCCAGCTATGACAGAAAGTGTGAAGGAGGCATGGA
Source organism: Esox niger (assembly GCA_016801105.1). Lineage (NCBI taxonomy): Eukaryota > Metazoa > Chordata > Actinopteri > Esociformes > Esocidae > Esox > Esox niger. Next base: position 12,717 of record JACXGJ010015744.1, on the reverse strand, counting down.
GAGAGCACCAACACACAACACAACGCTAAAACAAGTCTGTCTCCATAGATCTCTGCACTTCCCTGAATAAACACAGTGTACCAAATCTCTCAAAATACATGCTATTACTAATTCAACACAGTGTGTCTGCATGCTGACAAATGATAAAACAGATTTGGGAAAGGAGGAATGAAAATGGAACATCACTGTCTTGGAATGGTAACTGCTCAGGAATTATATAGATTCTGATGTTATTGTATAAGTAGGATATGCTACAGCATGTTGTTGTCATCTTCATTTACGACACTGTTCTTAATGTGTTATACTCAAATGTATATCAGATTATCAATATTGCTTTATCTCTGTACGACTACAACATCGTGTTGAAACTGAATCTAGATCCATTCGGCAGGTTGTTTGTAATATGAGCTACTGTTGATACTAGCAGTCAGTAGGGGAAGGAGTAGACCTCATATTTTGGACTTTGACTCCCCCTACTGTAGACATTATTGAGCAACCGTTTCAGACTCTTCAAACCAATATTGTACAGCTAGTTTTATGTAATTTAACAAACTTAGTGCATACCTTTTCATTGTGGCCCTCTGTGGGAATGAATGCTTGTCTAAACTGTATGTTGTCTCTTCCAGGAGATGACCTGATGCGCTGTGTAGACCTGTACAACCAGTCACAGTCCAAATGGTTTGAGGAGATGGTTACAACAAGCCTGGTAAGACGCTTTTTAGAATCACAGTGAATATGTCTGTAATTCAATTGCTAGATTGTGTCTATTTCAGCTGTCTTCAGGAATTGTGAGGCTGACAATCAAGGCTTTTAATGACACAAATGATCAACCTGAAGTACATAATCTAAAAATTCCATCCCCACATCGTTGTCTTTCAGGAGTTGGAGAGGTTGGAGGTAGAGAGGGTTGAAATGATACGACAGCATCTATGTCAGTACACCACCTTGCGGCATGAGACGGACATGTTTAACCAGAGTGTAAGTCAAGCGCTACTTTGTCCTACCACCAGAGGCCGCTGTTTGTCTGTGCACATCGTTGAGTTGTTTGCACAAACTGTCAGGGTAGAAATGTTTTCCACCTGTCCCTGCAGACCATGGAGCCAGTGGACCAGCTGTTACAGTGTGTGGATCCAGCTAAAGACCGAGAGCTCTGGGTCAAGGAGAACAAGACAGGAGACATCAGGCCTGTGAACATTGAGATATAACACACCCGCTTCAGAGTCACACACCTGGATGTGAGGGCCTACATCGCTACAGGGTCTTCAACACAGTCGGTCCCATCAGTGAAGATGTCTTCAAGACACCTAGATGTCCTTGAGGACGCCGTGCCTGACAGAGAGCGTTCAATATGCCCTACACTTAAAGGACTATACATGGATGGCAGTGTGTCTGTGGAGCCAACTTGAGTAAGGGGAATATTTTGGGCAAAATGACCAAAAACCGTGGACCTATACATACTGTATGGGCCACATTAGAAGCCTGGGGGACTGAGCCTGTGTGTTTCATCCGGTTTTATACATTTTTTTGAAACACACTGTTAATGGTTGCGCATTGGAAATACTGATGCAGAGATTAATTATAAAATCAAACAGCTTCTGCTGCTGCTATGTATTTAACTGTACTTTTAATGCGTTCCAATTAAAATAGTATATTTTATCTGCGCTATTACAAATTGAGGTGAACAAAATATTTTTAGGTTGAACATTGATTCAGCAAGTCTATCAAATGAGTGTTCTTTAAAGTTACTGCCCAGTGTTTCTAGATTTATATAAAATAAGACATACAGTTATTTACAATTTGCAGGAAATGGTTTTCCATCCAAATATTTCTTGTTGTTAAAATGCAGCTTTTCTGCTTTTTAACAATTAAAAAATATTTGTAATTGTTAAAAAGCAGCTTTTCTGTGTAGCAATGGAGTGGGCTGTACTGGTCATTAAAGATTTTATTGCAACTAGACTGCTGATTGGCCTGCTCATTCTCCTCAGGAGAATGATATCATGTTTAAGTGATTTTTTTATTTATGCTTTTGCTTCATAAGAATATAGAGCAAGTTAACAGAATAGTAACTTGTGAAAGTGAGTTTTTCACTGGACTGTTACTTGAAGAGAGATTGACACACTTAACACATCTAGAACATTTTGTGATGTTTTTCCAACACTTAAAATATATCAACAGTTTCAAAGTCTATAAGGCTGTACAGCTGCACGTCTGTTATAAGGGACTGTGCTTTAGATGTGCTTTAGATTTTGTAAATACAAGATGAATGTACTGTACAGTATGTAAGATAATAAGGTTTAGAAGTAAAGACAGTGAAGGACTCTTCATATTGTGAAATAAATCTGCAACAAAACTGATGATATTGAGATGTACAGAACAAAGCAGTGGTGGTACAGATAATATATTAAACCGATTTGACTATGCTTATTTTTTTACCAAATGCAAATAACTTTCAGAGACAGACGGACTGGATACAAATCCTTAACTGAAATGTTTTGCGTTTACATTACAGTATAGCATTATCCCATTTCTTTCCTGTGCATAATACACATGTCCACTACATGTTGCTACTAGATGCATACATGTTGTACAAACTCTTACATTAATATACAGTTCCGTAAGTCAGTGGTTCCTGGTCTTTGAATACCCCAATCAGAACATATTTCTATATTGTGCCCCTGACTTAACTAGCCTTCAAATCAACAGGCCCTCAGTTCCTTTTAACTGCGGATGTTTGTCTGGGGAAACCACTGAAATGTGTGCTGTTGGGTGTAGTGGAAGACCAGAGTGCTGTAAATGGTGTAACACGATCTTTTGGTGTTCAACTTCAATGAATTCTACATATTACATCAGTGCTAAATGTTTGGCATTAATGTGTTTTACATTAAACAATATAACAGAATCCAGTAGAGCAAGTGGTAGATTATTTCTGCTGTTTTTATTTTACAATATAACCAGATTACTTTTGGAATTGGTTGTGTTTCTGATAGAATACCTTGTGTAAAATAAGAAATGTAAGTAATAATAAAAATAAATCCCCAAAATACATTTTCACATTCCACAATAAAATATTTTTGCCTGTGATATAGCACTATGTGGATGAAAGTAAACATTTTGCACATTATAGAAAGGTAAACGTATGTTATAGCGTCTTTGCCAGTAGGAACAAAATTCCTGTTTGACTGGCATTCAGGTTTAACCTCCAATGCCTGTGAAAGACGAGAGTTACAGATGACAAATTCATGTGAGGATTCTGCCCCTAGTTAAAAAAAATCCACTGGTTCATATCTTGATTTGGCCAAACCCTTTGGTTGAGAAAATGTAATGAGGGACATTTGAACACAAGTCTCCATTTTGACCTCCCTTTGTAGTTCTTAAATGTGTCTGTCAATGCTTATCAACTCTGTATCAATATTGAATCATTTATAGAAGGAGAATATACATACATGTGCTGTAATTATGGTTGTCCAAGTTCTCATTAGAATTCAAACTAAACTGTAATACCCAGATAGGATGACAGCATTTATGAAATCAGTTGGACAACACCTATTTTAAATGATCATTGTTATATAATTCTGTATAAAACAACAGAATGACCTGCTTTAATGAAGGGATACTGGTTTGGTCTTAACTGTCAACGCACCAGACAGAACATGTTTCTATATTCCCTGAGGTGTTACTCAATCATGAGCTTCTTCAGGGAGTTCAGATAGGCTGGGACGAGGGAGCTGACAGAGTCGTTGTCATCGTTGATGATCTTCTCACCTCTACCCTCTGACCCCACAGAACTGGGTGATCTTACGATCCCGCCGGGGTAGGGAGTGCTGTAACCCTGGAAACATGGCAAGAGAACAAAAACATACAGGTGACAGTGATTACATATACTTGACTGATAACAACTCAACATAATAGAACAGATCTATATATTTAAATTAGGCTACAGATGTGACCCGCAGTTTCAGTACAGGTGATAAAAAATTCGACTTGAGTTTGAGACTTACAGAAGAGTACCCCTTGCCGAAGCTGCCACGGTTCTTGGTCCTGATCTTGGTAAGCGCTGACTCTGCTATGTCTGCCCTCTCCTCTGCATCGTCCAGCTCATTCACAGTTTTTCTGTACTTGGCCAGGTTCATGTTTGCCTGCTCCTCCTGAAGGTCACACAATCATGTGAACATGTAAAGTGTTTCCACTAACTAGCATGTAAAGTGGTCAGGCTCATACCGGGACTCTCATCGACCGAACACTTGATCTTGACAGTGTTCTGTGCCCAGGTGTAAACTTGACTCCTTGCCAGTAAATATTGTGGTTTTCTTAGATTTTGGGGCAAGGCTGAAATGAATCATTCCGTAAAGGAAAACTTCAAATACAAAGGATCTCATTAGCTTGGCTCGGTCAACCTCCAAGCTTGTTCTGCCCATCGTCATTAACTTCCCAAGAGGCTGTGGTGCATCTTGGTGTAGGTGTAAAGTCTTATGTCTTACCGCCTCCTCTACTTGTCTCTTGTAGGCCTTCATCTTGTTCTGGAGCCTCTCCACCAGTTCCTGCATGCGGTGCTGGTTCTTCTGGTCCTCCTCGGACTGGAAGAGCAACTCCTTCAGACGTCGTTCATTCTTACGCAGGGTCTTTACCGTCTCAGCATGACGCTTCTGCTCTGTGTCCAGTTCCAATTCCAACTCCTTCACCTTCACATAGATACATAAAAACAATTTGACAAACTACAACTTCAAAGGAGTAGGTGGAGTTACCATATTGTTTACAAAGTTTCCGATGCTATTACATCTACAGGGCACTAGAAACATTCACCAGACTCTTACCTCGAAGCACTAAAAGGAGCAAATAGGATTACATACCAGGCTGATCAATGCTGTGCTGAAGGGCACAATATTATTTTTACCCACATTCAGGGATTGAATAAGCAGCCTATCTATTGCTGGCCAAACCCTGACAACTATGGTGTCTACCTCTGCTATTTTAAGGAGTTGTATATTTTGTGTGCAATACCTTTCCCTCCAGTTTCTGGATGATCTTCTTGCCTCCTTTGAGGGCCATCTGCTCAGCCTCGTCCAGCCTGGTGCCCATGTCCTTTATCTGGGCTTCCAGACCCTTCTTCACACGCTCCAGGTGTAGGGCGTGCTCCTGCTCCAACCTCAGCTCCTCTGACACACGTGCTGCCTATACACAGAGCAGGACATCAAGGAATACTCTACCAGTCTTAAAGACAGTGACTGACCCTTCACACTGACAGCCACTGACCCTTCACACTGACAGCCACTGACCCTTCACACTGACAGACACTGACCCTTCACATTGACAGACACTGACCCTTCACACTGACAGCTACTGACCCTTCACACTGACAGCCACTGACCCTTCACACTAACAGCCACTGACCCTTCACACTAACAGCCACTGACCCTTCACACTAACAGCCACTGACCCTTCACACTGGCTGTTTAAGCGATGTCTTACCTCACAGTTAGCTTTCTTGATCTTGTCGCTCACTCCCCTCAGTTCATTCTGCTGCTCCTCATGCTCCTGCTGCAGAGCCTGGAGATCCACCTCCATCTTCCTCCTGCCGCTCAGCGCTGACTGGAACTAATGGAGTGTACAGGACCAGCATGTTAGTCCAACATAGCCCCACAACGTAGAACATGCATTCAACAGGGAACTGATGAGGGCTGATACATGTGTCTGTCCATGCAGGCTGCGTGGGTTCGTATCTAGTCCCATACTCTTATAAACTACAAAATAACAGAGATTATCATGAGCAAAAAGTATGAAATGGAGAGCTTTTAATATTGTTAACGTGTGGTGAATGGTGAATATTAATGTTAAGGTAAACAGATAGTTTGTTAAGTACTCAACCTGATTGTTGAGGTCGTTGTACTTGTCGTTGGTCTCTGTCAATTCAATCTCCAGTGCTTTGCGTTGCCTCTCCACATTCTCCAACGCCACGCGCGTCTCCTCTCCCTCGCTCACCAGCAGGAGACAGCGTCGCTCCAATGCAGCCTGACCTTCGTTCTTCTCCTCCTGCCCACGGACCTCCTCCTCTAATTGGCCCTGTAGTTCCTATAAAGACGAGAGGAGATCCATCAACAAATCAGTCAATGAAACATTACATTCTGTATGCAGCTCTTGTCAAAGAGAAGACGGAAAGGAGGTATACACAGACAGGACAGCAAAAGGAAGAACTGACAAAAGTGTGGTGCAAGCAGTGAAGATGGGCGGAAAGGGATGAAGGGCGGAAAGGGATGAGAAGGATGATGATGGGGGTACAGACTAACTTTGATCTGCTGCTGCATCTTCTTAGTGTTCTTGGTGAGTTCCATATTGTTCTTGGTGAGCAGGTCCACTTGTAGTTCCAGCTCATTCAGGTCAGATTCCAGCTTCTTTTTAACCCGCAACCCCTCACCCCGACCTTTGATCTCCACGTCTAAACTGGCCTGCAGGGACTCTAGTGCCCTCTGGTGGCTTTTCCTGGAAAGAGAGTAGAGCGAGTCCCTAAAATGACAGTCTTGATTTTCGGATCACTGGTGAGGTTTTCAATGCTAATCCTGTAGAAACCAGAGACTAGTACTAGTATAAACTCTTACACATATTGTCTCAACCTTCTGTTTTTGAACCTTGGTTAACCAGGAACACAGATAGCACTGGGGAACAAGTTTTGCTGAGTTAGATCTGACACTTGTTTTTGACTAACTTCTGGCCTCTGAATAAAAAAAAAAAATCAGCCTATGTTTTTTCTATCAGATCAACTTTTTGAGCTACAGGATATCCTCTCTTTGTCTCACAAATCAAGGCTGTTTAGGCACTGACAACGAGAACTAACAGAGGCGGCCATGATCTGAAAGAAAGGAGATAAATATGTGAACACAAGTTGAACAGTCACAAGCTTGGAAAAAAAAACCTACATACGGTTTGCTAATCCCTTGTAAACAACCATTTACAAACAATAAAAATTTTAACAAACAATACTATTCCGAGAGTAAGCTGTAAAGAAAATCTTGATGTGCTAAAAGAAAACTGACTGTATTTTTTAAATCAGCAAGCCAAATATTGTCTAAATCAAGTGAAAAATCCAACTCAACAGAAATGAAGTTCAAATTTGTCCCCCAGTGTAGTCAAATGAATAGAAAGAGAAGATACAGAACACCTGGGCTGTTTTCATGTTCATGTTCTACATGAGATCACAGATTTCACTTGATTTGTCATCAAGCCAACATCCCTGGCATTGCAATCGGTACTAACTCTTAGTAATCTAAGACCTGTTACAACATCTATGTTGAGAATAATTAAACTTTTTTGGATTGAATTGCAGCTCTACGGAGAACAGAAGGTACCTGGCCACCTCAAACTCCTCCTCTTTCTCTTGAAGCCTCCTCTCAATGTCTGCCTTGGCCTGGGACAGCTCCAGATGTAAACGCAACACTTTGGTCTCCTCTGCCTAGAGCAGGGGGCAGCAGAGGAGGGAAGGAGGAGGGTATATGGAAAAGAAGAGGAGAAAGTGAGAGCAAGGCTGGGGGAATGAGAGTGTGAGTGAGGGGCACTTGGGAGAATATAAACCATCTATAAGGAGCCGCCTGGGGCCTCCTGTCAAGAGAGACGCATGGCCCCGGAGGGCCTGGCTAATTACAGGAGAGATTGTGTAGCTGATTATATGGGGTTATCAGTAACTATGATCTGCCTGCTCCCTGTCTGGCTGGCCACTGCTAATTGAACATGTAGCCAGCCTGGGGGCCTTTCCTTTGCTTTCACTGTCAGACTTGCCGAAGAACTGCCACAGAGCTTCAACTAGTTTCATTATCATTATACAGCCCACACATGTAAAAAAGCGATCAAATAACAGCAAATGTGGTAATGATGATGAACATTATACATACATTACGTAACAGTTTGGTGAAAACGTCATTTATTTTACTGTAACCACCCACTCTAATCTCCATACCTCTAAGGCAGCTTCAGACTCTTCCAATGAAGCCTGCAGCTCCTCTTTCTCCATCTCAATCTTCTTTTTGGTTTTCTGCAGCTCATGAACGCTTTTCCCTCCATCTGAGAGCTGGTCAGTCAGGTCGGCTATCTCTTCTGAGGTAACATTCACAGGCGGTCAACCACAAGAGATCACGTTAATGTTTTTCATGTGTGGTGGAAATTTGAAACATGTAAATGAAAAATGGCTGAAACTGAGACATGTTATTTCAGTAACTAGAAGCTTCCCTTATATCCTGGACTTCATCACATATAATCCTGGTACGCCTTGTTCTAGAGCTCTATACTTGAATAATAAGGCCCAAGGGGTATGATATCTTCATATTTATCTGTGGTATTTACCACAGGCTATCTCTTAGGAAAGAAGTGCATTGATAAAACCCCTATCTTTGGTACACTGTTCATATATCACACATCCTCCTGTGCTTCATTGTTGTTACAAACTCATTAACAAGAAAAGGAAGCAGACTGTGAAGCAATAATCTTGCGTCAAATCCCATTTGATATGTCGAGGCGTTGAGTGGTTCAGTGTCCAGGGCCCCGGGAGTGTGGCGTTCAGGCCTGTGACGAGCCTCACCTTGGTAGGCCTTGTTCTCCCTGCGTAGGGCCTCTCCCTGCTCCAGGGCCTCTTCATGGACCGTCTTCAGTTTGAAGAGCTCGGTGGCGTGCTGCCGGCTCTCCTTTTGACATCCCTCCAACTCTGCCACCAGCTCCTCACACTTCTGCCTCCAGTCACCCAGTTGCTTCTCCAAGATTCGCTGCTTCTTATCCAGTGTCTGGCCACAGCTATTGGCCTGGGTGGGAGAAAGGAGACGGAAGGATTTACCATTTTCAACCACATGTTAGCATTATCAGCTGTGCCTCGTTGTGTATATATTAAGATATATGTCACTCAACTCCTCTGCTGGGTTTGGACGTCAGAAACCATTTTCCTTAAGTGTCCCCCTACCTTCTCCAGATCTATACAGAGCTCCTCCACCTCTCCCTGTAGCCTCTGCCTGGTCTTCTCCAGAGAGGAGCACTTGATCTGGGTGGCCTCCACCGCCTCCTCAGCTTCCTGGAGCCGTGACGCTAGCTTTTTCCTGGAACACACGCCTGCCTGTTAAACTGTGTACAGCTATTTAACATGCCGGATGTGTGTTAGTATTTTTGGGTGCATGTAAGACAAAGTTATTTAGTCTGGTTCAAATGCCGTAATTTCATAGTCATTTAGCAGAATTTGGGAGAGGACACATTATGACACTAAATGACTGGGAACTAAGTGATGTTCCTTTGCTACCTCTTACCTTTTATCTCACCTGGTCATTGAAGTCTGTGGTGTTGCGTGTGTTTGTGGGTGTTTGTTCTTGTGCATGCACGTTGTAACGTTTGTCTTACTTGGTCTCCTCCAGTTCGTCAGAGTGTTGGATGGTGTCTGCTTCGTGTCTGCTCCGCCAGTGGGTGACCTCAGTGTTGAGTTTGGAGACGAGGCGCTGCAGCTCCAGTTTGCTCTCCTGCTCCTCCTCCAGTTGTTCCTTCAACACCTCACACTCCTGACGTAACCCTGCCAGACTACTGCCCAGGGCAAGCTTAGACTAACACACACACACACACACACACACACACACTGTTAAAGACATCTGACAGTTAACCTTGGATCCATAATGAAACATCCGCAGGGAGGACACATCTGGGATATGAGGTTATTCATATGGTTGGATTAATGAATTCTTATCAGTTACTGAGACAACTTGCTTCTTATAATAAGCAGTACTAAATAAACACACACACACACACACACACACACACACACACACACACACACACACACACACAGGTTCTACCTTGATCTCCTCGTCCATCTGTTTCTTGATGTCTTCATGTTGGGTCAGTATCAGAGTCTTGGAGCGAATAGCTTGGTTGGCTCTGCTTTCTGCCTCCTCCAACTGCCTGGCCAGGTCTGTGTTGTCAGCTAACAAGGCGCAGATACTGATGTGACTGACCAGCTTTGATTTATCTGCACTTATACCACATAGATAACTGATCTAAGGGTTTTGAATGTACAGAAAGAAAAGAACATCTCCCCATTGGATTCCCAGAGGACTCATAAAGGCACTTTATATGATACTTAATTCTATTTTCCCTGGCATGTTCAAGGCCATCTGAGGCCAGTAGTCGCCCACTGCCAATGCTGAGTAGCAGTGTCCAGTGGATAAGCTGTAAATGATACAGTGTATTTCCTTCTAGCATATCATAATGGTCTGTTTCTCATTGCTCAGCGCTGGACTGGTCTGAACTGGGTTTGTCATTAGATCTCTGTTGCAGTACAGCCCAGCTCACTCTGGGAGCATGTGGTAATGTTTGTGTTTGTACTATGATCAATAAGCCAAAATCCAAGTAAACCCATTAACCTAAACATTGGAGGTACGCCAACACCTTTGAACTACCAGTAGATATCCTTAGCTGTGTGTGTGTGTGTGTGTTTGTGTGTGCAAGCATGCGTGCGTGTGTACCAGGGCAGAATGTTTGTTCCCGTATACTGAAGCCACAAAAGCCAAGGCAGACCATGGTACTGTACTGCAGGCGTTGGCCACAGAATATAGAATCCCTTATTATAGCCAGTGGGATTACAGCAATTCTTGTGATCAGTATTCAAGATTCAAGACAAACATTGCACCAATAATTGCCTCTAATAAACCAGATGTAGGTTTTTGAACCGGTCAGAAAATAAATCATGCAGTAAAAACAAGGATTATTTAGTTGTTGTTAACAGTATGCAGCACCCATGTCAAACATCAACTTAATATGCCTCATGAGATGGGGCTGGGCTGAGCTATTCTGCAATGTCAAGTCCTGGAGGTGCTAGAACTACAGTATGTGTGTTATTTATCCATGAGATGTTCTGTTGGTTCTTCCTGAAGGAATGAAGGGTGTCACATGATCAATGGCTGTGTCCTTATTTTTAGGTTATTGGTGTGTACCTGTGAGTCTGTTCCTGGCTACGTTGACCTCAGTAAGGGCTCTCTGCAGGTCATCTGCTCTGTTGTGGGCCTCAGAGAGCTGTTCCTCCAGCTTCTTCAGCTGGCTGTCTGTGGACGCCTGGAACGGCCACCAAAATGTGCCAGTTACCTTTGGCTATACAGTTTAAATTGGCACTCACTGGTGATGAGCAGTTTTCTGTATTATTTTTCTAATTCAGATATCTGACTACAAATACAATATATTACAGAGAAAGGTATCTTCAAGAGACCTTTAAATGCTTGAGGTGGGTCTCTGTGATAACTCCTGTCCATGTTCAGACGAACCTTGGCTTTCTGCAGGGTGTCCAGTGAAGCAGCCAGATCCTCCACCTCCATGCGTAGATTCTGTTTCTCCTTCTCCAGCTTGGCTCGGGTCCTTTGTAAAACTTCACACTGCTCACCCAGCTCCACCATCGCTTCACCATGACGCTTCCTTAGCGAGGCAGCCAGAGCCTCCGATTGGATAGATGACTCCTCCAAGTCCCGCCTCATGCGCTGGAGCTCCGCCTCCCGTTTTTTATTTACTTCAATCTGAGGGGAGCGAGATGGGATGGAATAATTGAGGGATGAAGAGACAAAAGACTGACCCTTGTGATCCAGTTTACAAAAGGCTTTGATTACTGTTCCACTCCTCCTCAGGACCGGCGAATTGAATGACATGGGAAGCGCAGAACCATCTCTGCTGGGTTAACATGCTGCATCAGTACCTGTGATGCTGTGGCTCCCCCTGCCTCCTCCAATCTGTCAGTCAGATCATCCAGTTCTCTGGTCAGATCAGCTCTCTGCTTCTCCACCTACAACAATTACCGCAACATAAAGTCATTTCTGGTGGGTCAAAATATACCCACCAATCACGAGTGACACAGCCACAGGGGCGGTGCCAGTGCAACATTTGGTTCAGGCTGCAATTATATAAACAACCGATACTGCAAAGTTTATGACAAACAGTATTCCAAGCACAGCGACATCATCTTATCAGACTTATCAGCGGGTTGTATCTTCCTCATGTAAACCAGCTGCGGTCATCTGTGTAGCAGCCTGAGAGGATCTGAAGCACAGCAGGATGATATAAATGCCATGGCTATTATTGTTTTTTTGCAAAGCTCCAAGGCGAATATTGTTTTCATATATGGAGTTTAATCTATTAAATATGTTGGAAACACTGGAGATATTGGTAAAAGTAAAGTCCATGGAAATTTCATCTGGCACCTCCAGAGACACCCCACATCCAATGGATTTGTCTGACATATTCAAACAGGAACTCTCTGCATTTAGTTAGAAAAAGCCAGTGGAAGAAATTAATGTGCACATTATTACATCCATGAAGTCTATCCCTCTAACTATTTGATCATTGCCTTATCTTCAAAGGCAAATACAATGTGACGGGTAATGACAATCCTAGGCAACACCCTCCAAAACCTGCAAGGAATTTCCATGATAAAACAGGACAAAGTAACACATGTAGCAGTAAAGTCGTGTGAATCATGTGGTCGTTAAATGCACAAACAACTAGTGCTTTGGTAGTTTAGCTGAAAGAATTTGTTTTTATTTGGATCTTTTAGTGCTGTTTTATAGCTGTTGTAAAGGTTGAGAGGGTTTTTAAAGCTCCAGTCCTCCGCCGTGAGAGTGGTGGGCAACAGTACCTTAAGGTAAAGGGTGTGGGCTCCTGAGTTTGCCGGCTGTGTGTGTGTGTGTGTGTGTGTGTGTGTGTGTGTGTGTGTGTGTGTGTGTGTGT
>JACXGJ010015743.1:0-13113 GCA_016801105.1 Esox niger | reverse complement strand
GTGTGTGTGTGTGTGTGTGTGTGTGTGTGTGTGTGTGTGTGTGTGTGTGTGTGACCTGTATTGATTGAACACTGCACACAGTAGATAGGGGTTCATTGTTCTGGTTTTCAAGTCCCACAACTTTTTGTCAGCTGCATGCTTTATCAAACACTGACTGCCTGCTTATATCCACGGTTTGTCTTCCCACCTGGCTGGCTGCCTGGTCTTTCATCAGACTGACTGCCTGCTTGTAGCCACGGTTTGTCTGCCTACCTGGCCTGCTGCCTGGTCTTTCACCAGACTGACTGCCTGCTTGACTGCCTCTGCTTTGCTCCTCAGCGCCAAGAGTAAAGGGCTTTGCTCCTCAGCGCCAGGAGTAAAGGGCTTTGCTCCTCAGCGCCAGGAGTAAAGGGCTTTGCTCCTCAGCGCCAGGAGTAAAGGCTATCCCATCTCAAGTATTCGAGCCACTCACTAGCCATGCAGAAATGTTTGACCTGACCAGTTGCTCTTCAGTCTCACTTGTCTTGTATTATTTCAGTTGATTTAATGTGTTGTTTTTAACAAGCCCTGGTCTTACAATGGAATTGATTTAATATATTGTTTTAAACTCTTATTTCTAAGAGTGGCGGTAGACAAGCCGTGTCTTGTGGTAGTGCCTCACTATGCAACCAGTGACATCTGATAGCCGAGCGCTAATATTGTCCTTCCCAGTTGCATTTCACTGCTGACTGTAGCGCCTGAATGCTGTCTCACTGCGTCAGCCGTATGGAAGTGCATACATGTCAGTATGACTCATGGAGTTGGAATATTCTCCAATAGTGTCCCGAGTTGTGATGTGGGGTCTGTAACTGGGGGAGTGTTGGGGAGTCAGTGATGTCAGCCTGGTCTGGGATCTGGTCAGACGCAGTGGACTATACAGGTCAGTGGGATTGAAATATTAGCCAATGAGGGCAGCAGCCCTGCGGGTTTTCTGTTCCAGCTGGTACCCTGTGGGGTCACGGAGCTGCTTTTCCTATTCTGCCTGGTTCTGTGAAAGGTTGACAAAGGGAGAGAGAAAGTGAGTGAGGGAGGGAGGGCAATGGTGAGCCAGGGTGTACACGCTCAGGAACGCAGAGACACGGGTCACGCCGCCAGAACCTGGGAGTGTGTGGTTCCTATACCCAGCCTTCCGTCTTAGACAATCCCTCTCCCCTTCTGTTGCCAGGACACTGAATCCCTGGACAGCTGCATCCAGACCACGCTGTCAGCCCTCTACCACCCGTTCCAGGCCACCGCCGCCAACTTGCTGTGTCAGGTGTTGGACGTGGTCGAGACCCGCTACAGAGGAGATGGACTCCGGTACCTCATAGACTTCCTGGTCCCGGCCAAACATACCCTGCAGACTATCCAGCAGCATGCCTGTGTGAGTGGGGTGGGGGGGGGGGGCGAGCCCTGGGCTCAGGAGAGAGGTGATGAAGGGATGGGTACAAGAGGGAGGTAGTGGAGGGATGTGGGGAGAGATCCAGGGAGGTGGGGTTGGGTTGAGGGAGGTGGGGGAAACGTAGGGGGAGGTGGGGAGAGGGATAAAGCTGACAGCCGTGCGTGCGTGCGTGCGTGCGTGCGTGGCATCACAATGTTTTGACAGTATAGGCAGTGGAGGATGATGGGTAACTCGTAGGTTTAGCTACTAGGAGGAGTCGTGAGAAGAGGGGTTGTTGGCTTGTAACCATCATTAACAACAGTGGCTCAGGAGATCTGCCTCCTCATTTTACCAAAACAAGGAGCATTTAGTTATATATGCTAGTGAGTCATGATACGAGAAAGAAAAGGGGCTAGTCACGGGAGGGTTAAAAGAAAGAGGTGGTGGGAGGTAGAAGATAGAAAGAGAAGGGAGGTAGAAAAGAGCCAGTGAGAGCAAGAGAGGGAGAGAGGGAGGGGATAATTAGAGGGCTGGCTCACCTGTGTGACTAACAGGGTTAATGACATCATGACTGAGGAGAAGCCTTCAATTAGTGACTAAACAGAAACACCTGTGACAGAAGATGCAGAGAGAAAGCATGAAAGAGAGATTGACAGATTAAAAGAGGTCAGAGGAGAGGACCTGCGTCCCATTCTGTTTCTCAATCGGAGGGTTAAGAAAAGAGGAGTACAGGGAAAGTTGGGGGGATGGAAGACCTGAAAAAAGCAAGGCTCTGTTGATCTCAGCTCTATGGGAAAGCATAGTGGAAGCCCTCATTATATCATTTAGGGGGAGGTATTTCTGAGAAAGATAATACAGCTGAAGTCAGTGTAAAGAGATAATATACCTGAAGTCAGTGGAAAGATGGATGATATACCTGAAGTCAGTGGAAAGATGGATGATATACCTGAAGTCATTGGAAAGATGATAATATACCTGAAGTCATTGGAAAGATAAATTATACACCTGATGTCAGTGGAAAGAGATCACATACCTGAAGTAATTGGATATGAGCAGAAAAAACCCTCCCGCGATGAAGAAGGGTAACTTAATGTAACTGAAGAACCTTCTAACTGAAAAAATGTCTAAGTGTTTGATGTGTGGGATGTCTGCGTTTTTCTTTTCTTTTTCATGCTCTCCTGTGTTCGTCAGTCTTAAACATGCTAGTCTTCATGACTTTTCCAACAGCAGTTGTGAAAGTGGTGCTGTCATGCCAAAAAGGGTCCCTAAAAATTGTATACTATGTAATATTTGTGTCGAATATGTCGTCAAAACCATTTGCATTCTGACCCAAACTGAGGTATGATTGTATTTACAGATTATCTACATATTATCTTTATATAACACAGCTAGGGATATCACGATATCAGATTTACACTACACGATTATCGTGGCCAAAGGTATTCACGATATTTTTCAAACACTAGAATACAGGTCCAGACTCGTAGTTTAAGCACATGCATTGTTTGTCAAATGAATAAGCTATAGAAAAACAGAGAGAGGTTTTGGAAAAATATGTTTCCATGTGAATAGGAAAAAACGGCGCATCTTTGCGGATCTCTACCCGGGGTTCTAGTGGGGCTAACGGGTTGGTTTTCAAAACCAGTGCACAGGTCCAGTCTCCTTGTTTAAGCACATGCATCGTTTGTCTATAAGTGACATGAATAAGGTATAAAGAAAACTACAGGGGTGTTTGGAAAATCACAACCTGAGTTTCGCCTAGTGAATACGATATTATCATATGTGTATTATTATTATTATTTTTAAATATCACGGTTATCGCCCATATCAGTATATCGCGACACCCCTCGACACAACCTGTAATAAACACAACTGAATGTTGAAGTCGTATTCGTTGGAATTCAGTCAAGCTAACTGTGTCTCTGTGCCCCACAGTTCCAGTACTGTGGTCTGCTGTTTCGCCACCAGGGTTGGCCTCTGTGTCTCCACGACAAGGTGATCATCCAGTTGTCTTCCCTGGACCCCAGCCTCCTCCGTCCCGGGGACTTCTACCTTCAGGTACTGGACTGAGTTAGACCCGGGGATGTAGAGCCTGCCCGGGCCCGTGCCACTTCTCAGCCAGCACTGGCCGCATTGGGTCTTGGGTGAATGACGCATCTCTTTGACAGAGATCCAGCATTTTGATCCAGCAAGTTACAACCGTTAGCTGGGGGCAGGGCTATGGTTGAGGGGGCAGGGTCACGGTTGGGAATGGCATGGTTACTGTTGCCACGCTAATACGTCATATATGTGTGTAAATGTCATTTATGTGTGTTAAAATGTTAAAGTCAACTGTATTAACAGCATCTACGAATACACCTTCATTCATTTAGGTGGCTCCGCCCCTGCCCTTGGTGTCCACTGACTCCACCTCATCCACCCTCAGGTGAGACTTTAATCAAGAAATCATTTATGCATTGGAGGATTTTTATTGGATTGAGAGACCATGGGGAAAGACAGAGGAGACGGGGGGGGGTGGGGGGGTGTTTGAAACCAGCGCCGCTGCAGTTTTTGTCCTGGAGGTAGTGACACCATCCCGGACCGCTGTCTGGTTCTGTGACCCGGACTTGCCTGGTCGTGCCGTTAACCTCCCCCCCTTCCCCCCAGGCCCCCTCGGATCGCCCTGTGCTGCCTGGCCCCTGGGGGCCAGTACGTAGAGCAGCAGGATGTCCCCCAGATAGACTACCCTTCTCTCTTCTCCATGGCCTGGCTCCAGTCAGGTGACTCAGAACCTCTCCACACTTCTACTTCTCCATCAGTCAGCCGAACAAGTGCAGTCCATACCGTGTTTTACTGTTCTGGTTTCTGAAGTTTTCCATCCCTTGTCAGTGAACAGGGAGCGATGCGGGGCGGGGCCAGGGAGGCCGCTGTCTCACTGCCTTCTGTCTGCCGACAACGACATCTTCCGAGTGCCCTGGGAGGACGTGGTACACCCTGAGTTTGTTACCCGGCCGAGGATCACAGACCCAGCGCCAGCTAGGTCCCCTGCCAAGGCAGGGGGGGACGGAGGCAGGGAGCAGGATGTCATCAAGCCCTCGGATAGGGACAGAGACATGCTGATTGACACGTCCGAAGCTCAATATGTTGATAGGGGCGTGGCTAAAGTGTGTTGGCCCCTCCCACGGCTGGGACAGCCAGTCAAGACTAGTAACAATGGGAAGGGTTTTGACATCACAGCAGAAGAGGACTCGGACACGGAGGGAGAGTATGTTGAACTGGAGGAGATCCTTCTGCCACGCTTCTCTCCTCAGAAAGGATCCTTAACCGAGTCCATCAGCCTCAACTACAGGAACCTGCATAAACCCTGGACTACCCCCCAAACCATGCCCCTTAGCACAGCCCCGACACAACCGCACCCAGCACCTACACCCCTTAATGCCACCCTAACACAACAGCCACACGAACCGCCACCTCTTAAAGCCACCCCAAGGAACCATGCCCTCAGAAGTTCCCCTGCCCTGCCCCTGTTAAAGAACAGCAGCACGGGTTCTCAGTTCACGGTGTGTTCCCGGCTCATCGAGGAGAACCAGACCAACTACGCATTTCGTCCCGTCATCCTCACCCCTGCGTTGTCCCAAGCATTCCCCACGGTAGAAGAGGGGGTCCGCAGCAAGAGGGCGGCCCCTGACCAGCCCACACAGGTCCAGACTGAAGGTACTGCTGCTGCCACTGGCTCCCACTGTTTTACACAGAGAGCTTGTGAGTCAGTGACTGGAGGCACAGAGGTTGCAGCTCACACAGAGACAGATACCAGGATCAATCATGAGGACAGCTCTGTAAAGACAGAGGAGAGAGATACCAGGATCAGTCAAGAGGACAGCTCTGTAAAGACAGAGGAGAGAGATAACAGGATCAGTCAGGAGGACAGCTCTGTAAAGACAGAGGAGAGAGATAACAGGATCAGTCAGGAGGACAGCTCTGTAAAGACAGAGGAGAGAGATACCAGGATCAGTCAGGAGGACAGCTCTGTAAAGACAGAGGAGAGAGATACTAGGATCAGAGAGGAAGACAGCTCTGTAAAGACAGAGGAGAGAGATACCAGGATCTGTCAGGAGGACAGTTCTGTAAACACAGAGGAGAGAGATACCAGGATCAGTCAGGAGGACAGCTCTGTAAAGACAGAGGAGAGAGATACCAGGATCAGTCAGGAAGACAGCTCTGTAAAGACAGAGGAGAGAGATACCAGGATCAGTCAGGAGGACAGTTCTGTAAAGACAGAGGAGAGAGATACCAGGATCAGTCAGGAGGACAGCTCTGTCAAGACAGAGAGAGATACCAGAATCAGTCAAGAGGACAGCTCTGTAAAGACAGAGGAGAAAGATACCAGGATCAGTCAAGAGGACAGCTCTGTAAAGACAGAGGAGAGAGATACCAGGATCAGTCAGGAGGACAGTTCTGTAAACACAGAGGAGAGAGATACCAGTATCAGACAGGAAGACAGCTCTGTCAAGACAGAGGAGAGAGACCGTGTCCTAGAAGAGAAAGAAAAGAAAGAAGTTGTGGATAAAAGAAATGCAGAGGAGTGTAAGGATAATACTGGGAACACTATTAAAGAGACAGATGACAACCATGAGGACTCCTCAGAGCAGGTTGGCATCAGTGAGTTAGGTCTTCACTCTGATCCTCTGGTAGAGGAGCTAGCAGCGAACACACTCCCGACACACACTCCGCAGACGACCGACAGTCCTCCGGCTGACGCTCACACACACCTAGCACGCAGTCCATCAGTGCCAGAGAGCAGTGAGGCTAGGACAGCAGAGACCGGACGCTCTCCAACCAAATGCAGCCCTAATCAAACCAGCACCACTGAAGGAGATACACAGGCCCCTATAGACCCAGAGAAAACAACATCACAGGAGGAGGAGAGATTGGGAGGGAGAGGAGTAGAAGGAGAGGTAGAGAGCGAAAAACGGCAGACTGCAAGGAGAGAGAATAAGGGAGGAGAGAAAAGGGTGGAGAGAGAGGAGGAAGAAGGGGTCAGAGTCTGCCTGGTAGATCAGATGAAAACAACACAGCAGGAGGGAGAGGAGAAGGAAGTGGATGGAGAGAAAGAGGGTGGAGAGAAAGACCGGGAGTGGGAGGGGGGAATAGAAGAGAGGAAGAAAGGAGTGGTAGACATGGATGGTGTGGGTGAAGAGGAAGGAGACGTGAGGGGAGAGAAGGCTGAGTTTCCTGTTGGCCAGGAAGAGACCCCCATAATAAGGGTGTCAGATGAGGATGCCAGCGTGGAGCAGTCTGACAACACACACACGACAACCGACACACACACAGCAACTGACACACACACAGAGACAACCGGTCGCTTAGCAACTCCGACTGCGCGTCACTCTCCAGAGGCACAGAGGGAGACGGAAGAGGAGAGGGAGGAGGGGAAAGCAGGAGAGAAGGTGTGGAACGTAGAACAGAGGCCTATTCAGGAAGACAGGACAGAAGAGGGAGAAGGGGGGGTGGGTGAAGAGAGAGTGCAGGGAGAGAATCTGGAGGAGAGTATGAAAGAGTTGGAGGAGGTCAAGGAGACAAGCCCACCGCTGAACTTTGACCCTGTCAATTCTGTGACTGAAGATAGCGATGAGGATGATGGTGTTGACCCCAGGGTGTGTGAGTCGGTTCCAGAGCCTCTAATACCTCCAGCCCTGATAACACACTCTGAGTATTCCACTGGACCACATACACACTCTGAGTACTCCGCTGGACCACCTACACACTCTGAGTACTCCACTGGACCACATACACACTCTGTGGAGTCCGGTGATCACCAGCAAACACACTCCACAACAGACACACCTTCCACCGAAATAGAGGAGCAGAGACTGGTGGAGGAGGAGCAAAGAGAGGTGGAGGGGCATCATTCAACCACGGAGACCCAAAAGAAAGAAGAGACAGGTACACCTCTTTCTCTCTACCTCCTTAATTCCTCCTCACCTCATCCCCAAATCAACCGCCATCATCCCTCTTACCTTATTGCAATGCTGCTCCCTAAACATTCTCCTTTTCCCCCTCAAGATTCTTCTTCTGTTTAGAATTCACCTGAATTACTCCTGCCCACCTCTTCTTTGAACTCCTTCTCCTCCTCCATTTCTGCCTTAAATCTGCTAAAGACGGTTTTCACACCATTTTGTGGTAGAAGTAACATGCTTACGTGGATGTCAGTGTCCCCAATCTACTGCATGTAACTAGCTTAGTTGTCAGACAACCCCCAAAAATGAATATTACCAAATATTATGTTGTGAACACAGCCGGATGTCCTAATTGGATGTTATAAATAACATGTCGGACCCACTGGGACACATGAATCAAGAATGATATCACAAATATCCACTTTGTAAGATCAGATGTTTTGAATGTGGGCCACGTTAATTCCCCCAGGGACCTGTGGTCCATTGATCTCCACACCGCCGCATGGATCCAGCACTTTGTCTCAGTCGTTCACACGTCCAGACACGACCGGTGTCTGTCTCCACACCCTGTCTGGTACCACTCGTGTGTCTCCTGGTTTGGGCCATAGACCGAATGCTGTCAGTGAGCCAACCGTCCTCAGACACGGCGATAGACACACTGTAAATCTATTTATAAGGTGTTTCATTCATCTTTGGTCCTCAGCTCCTCTACACATCTCCCTCCTTCCACGGCTAGAGTCCTTAAAAGCACCCTATTCCCTATAATGATTTAGGAGCCCTACGTAACACTGGAGCATATAGTGTACAGAAAGCCATTTGGGACACAGTCCCTATTCTTCTCCTTTACATGTGTAGTGTACTACAAAGGCAGTAGGGTGCCTTGCAGCAGTCTTGCCATAGCTGTCTCCCCCCCACACACACACACACACACACACACACACTCCACTATTATTGCAGTCGTTTATAATCTTCATCTGTCTGCGTGTCTATGATGTGGTTACCTGGGCCCCGGCTCCTTCCCGGCTCCTCCTATGTCAGTTTCCATACAGTCAGGGATGAAGCCACTGTGAGCGGAGCCACTGGGATCAAGCTGTCTGACAGACACCGATGGGGCCTGCGTGTGTTTAACCCCGGTACATGCCTGCAGCCATAACACCCCCCCCATTTCATTTCTTTGTTTAGTACACTTCTCAAATCAGGGCTTGTAGACCTCAGCGCTCCATATAGGAAATAGGGTTGAGGACGTGGCAGTTTGCTGTGTGGAGACCCCGACCCGGCTGTGAGGATAGCAGACTGTCTGCATCTCTTTCCCATAGGGGCTCTGGGTTTGGGAGGGTGTTGCTGCTGGTATACACCAGGGAAGAGGAAGATTGAGAAGGGGTGGAGTGTGAGGACAGGCCGGGGCGGGGCTCCGGGGTGTGTGTGCGTGCGTGCGTGCGTGTGTGCTGGAGTGTGTGTGTACGGTCTTTGTCCTTTACTTGTCTGTCACCAACTCTGTCCAGGTGTGAGCGATGCTCAGCAGCTGAAACTTGCTACCTCAAGGAAAGAAAGAAAGAAAGATTGAGACAAAGGGGAGAGAAAAGAAAGAGGGAGGGGGGAGAGAAAAAGAGAGAAAGGGTGGAGAGGGAAAGAAATAGAGCAAGGGGCAGAGGAAGGGGAGAGAGTGAGAGAGAGAGAGAGCGAGAGAAAGGAAAAGTGAGGGCAGAGAGGGAAAAAGAGGAAGGGGTGGGGGGTAATAACAGTCACAGAGAAGGGGGGGTTCAGAGCAGGATGGACGGAAGCAGTTTAGACTCTCCTGAATTTGTTGTGAGTTAGCTAAGCTAAGCCACTGATGGATGGGTTGTCATGGGAGTGGCCATGGGAGTGGCCGGTTGGCAGGGTTAATGGTGTTTGTTTCCTACCCGGGTTTTGTTGTGTGATCTGTGCTGGCCACCCGCTGGGATGGGCCCACCCCTCCTGGAAGACCAGGTGGGTGGTTGGAAGTGTCTAAACAGGTAGCGGTAGCAAAAGCACGGAAGTGTTAGTGGACAGCCTCTGTTTTGGTCTCAGAGCTACAATAGGGGGTCTGTCTGTTAAAATATGTAGCCAGTTCAGTTGACTGTCAGACAGGCCAAACATACTGGATTGGATGTTTGATGGATGCAATTTCCTGAAAAGCCAGATGAGCAAGCAAAAATAAACAAAGCTGGATTGCTTGAAAAAAATACTACTATAACATTAAATCAGACCCTAGAACCATTTTTCACAGACCCATTGGTGTCCAAAGTGGAATGGGTGTATTATAAACAGTTTGGTTTCTGAAATCTGTGAAAGATTTGGTAAGCTCCTTGCTTGATGATAAAGGACCTACTTTTGCTAGTTCAACAGTTTATTTAATTTCTTTCAGTTTTGCATTACGTGATGTCCTTTGACAAAAAATACCAATCTTAAAAAACATGTAAATAATAACTCAGGCATTAGCTGAATGTCCTTATAATACGAAGATACAATGACTAATATTGGACGTTAGAATGTGCACTAGGAACGACTTCGTGATTGGTTTAATTAACCGGGCCAAAAGCCCTTCAGTTATCTCAGAAATGGTCGCCCTTACTTGGCAGAAACGTGTGTAGGGCTGGTGTGACATGAGAATAGTGTGACCAAAAAACATTCACCGGCGTCAGTACGAAAAAAGCTTGTTGGTGAGAAAGGTTGAAGGGCAATGGCTAGAATCAGGCAAGCCGACAGAAACAGACAAATTGCCACAACATATCGTTGCAGTACAACATCTCTGAAAGAACAAAGCTTGTGAGCGTTTACACCTTAAATCGTTTTATCAACCATGGGATCCTTAACGATGCATTTTTTCTTCTCAAAATTAAAACCACTATACTACAGTAATAACTGCCTAACATTTCCTAATGCTCATAAAAAAACAACGACCTATGGCATAAGCGCAGGAGACACGGGTATAGTATACTCTGCTGGAGCTGCTACGCAAACATATACGGACAGAAGCAGACAAGCGCGTGAGTGATTAGGGAAACCGGAGAGTGCGCGCCAGGTATGAACGTGTTTTCATCGCTTGTAATTAAACGTCTGAGTACATAGCTCACTACTAGTCGTCACTGTATCTCACCGAGAGAAGCTAGCTATATGCTGTTAGCTAGCTAACCGTAGCTAATTGAGAATACTGCGCTTGTAGACACATTTCATGGATTAGCCATAAAGTATCTCAACATCATAGGCCACGCGGAGGTTAGTACTGCACATTTCTGTTTTGATGATGTTGCCACAGCAACAAGAGGCGCGGAGTTACGGCACATTTTTGTTAACAAAGTATCCGCGTTAATTTTTACGGAAAACCAAAACAAACCGTTTAAAAACTTTTAGCAAATGTCCCTATTTATTTGATCTCCAGAACCTTGTAGGTCCTTGTCACGAATAGTCTATTGCAGCAGACGATCACTCCGTGTTCCAGTAAAATCTGTTAAAAAACGTGATCACTAACAACTGGACAAAATCGAGCTGGGGATTAACTTGGCCAGGTCCGTTTTCTGTATGATCATGAGGATGGCAGACTCAGGGTTTGGGTAAGAATCCTCTGGCCCCTAGTGTCTCTGAATTATTCCAGGAACATGGCCGTAAGTTCTGGGAACTTAAGAGGCCTACCACACACCTCTGCCCGGTAGGGCTTATTTTGTCTGAAACTGAAAAGGCTTTTCCGTGGCATGAACACAGGCTTATCTGCAGTGACTCTGTGATGTAATCGCTTCAGCATGGTCTGACATCCTTGTAAATTCCATGTGCTTGACGAATTCAGACAGTTCTGGAGGCAGACGGGGACAGGCCCGTTACTAAATGAGTGCACCGTAAATCTTTGTAAAAACGTATGCACTTAAACAGAGGACACTAGTAGACTTAAAAAGGGAAAACAAGTGCCCTAAATAGGGAATATTACTGACATTTGGGATCCTGACACTGTCTATAATGACAATCCAGTGTGCGCTGATGATAGTTTAACCAGCTGGATGACTGAAGACAGTGTAATGAGACCTGGAGCAGGAAGCTCTGCTGGGGTCAACCAAGAGCTGGGGGGGGTCTCTGTGTTTGTGTTCAGTCTAGGGGGGAGACAGCCCAATGAGGTCTGCAGGCTGTCAGTACCTCCATTACCATAGTGGAAACAACACATGCCTCGACAGTCACAGGCGTGTGTGTGTTCGTGAGAGAGATCCATCACAGTCCGTGACTCTAGGAATCAGACGTGTATTGTTGAAGTTCAGAGGTTCAACCTGCCGCCAACAGATTTGACTCAGTGTTACTGTCTTCATTCCTCCTGTCCTTCACCTCCAAACTCTGCCTCTCTATTTTTCTTCTCCAACCTTTTCTCTCCTTTGTCTGCCCCATTCCTCTTCTCTCCACAAGCTGACGTCCTCTTTCTTCCCTTCCCCTGCTCTTCAAGGCTGGAAGCCTCAGTAGGGAGAGGTGGTCATCACTGGGGTCAGACTGAAACAGAGGGTTTATGGTCTCCTTATAAATACTTTCACAGCCGTGTTTGTCAGGAAACCCTGAGTTAAGGAGTCCAGTAACAGACAAGGGAAAAGGTTAAATTAACAGACAACTATTGGTCTTCTTGGCTTGTTCTTGTCTGTGGTGGACTAATATATATCATGCATTTGTCCTGTCCTCCCCCTAACCTCCTCCCTCCCCATATCTCTCAACTCCTTTCTACTCCACCGCCAGTATTCATGCACAAATCCCTCTTGAATTACAGCAGCTCTTGCCCGGTTGTGTCCTGATTGATTTAGCCCTGTCCTATTTGTTCTCCATGAAGGCTAGATTTAGCCCTGTTCTCTTTGTCCTTCATGAAGGCGTTGTTATGAGTGGTCGTCCACACTCTGGAATTTCCAAAGTCCCTGCGGCTCCTTTTCACACTCTGCATTTCAGAGTAGCTTATTTGGTAGAATATATGAACAACAAGGCTAAAATACAGTCCTGTGAAAAAGTCAGTACATATTTGGACACACAGATGTGTTACCTTCACTCATCTGTAAACACCATTAGCAGATTCAGGTAACTTTTTACTGATTACACTGAAAGATGATATTTTGCAATCATTTATTCATCGAAAATCAACAGAAATGCGTTCTCAAAGTGAGGAAAAAGTGGATGGAAGCTTCCATGGATATTCTTCCAAAGTGGTCCTCATATGTTTTTTTTATCTTGGTATGATGTGTGACCACACACCCATATTGTTTACTCATTACTCTAAATTATTTTCTAATCATTTGCACCTGTTTTGGTGTGATTCCACCTGATTCCAGTTGTAGCAGTTTTATGTGATTTTAAGGTAGGGGTGTACTACATTTTACACTTAAAAAATAGCATTTTTGTTTATTTGTGGGGGAAAAAATGTATTTGTTTAATTGGGCAACATTCAATTAATGCATTTGCAGGCATTATTTGTTTTTTTTGTTTTTAACATGACTACCAGAATTCTGCGTATAGAGTTTCGACTGGGTATATGCCCCTTTTTCTAAAATCCTCTTATCAATTAATTTAGCAAATATTTGTGAATTCTCAGTAAGCTGTGCGTCTCCCCTTGCAGGCATCATCCAGGCAGAGGAGTCTGTGTTCAGACACTGCTCTATGGAGAAGCAGCCTTGGAGTGAATTTATCAACACCCAGCTAGAGAGCAGCCCAGCAACGATGCTACAAGAGCCTCCACCCCTTTTGCTGCAGCTAGCCACAACTCCTTTACCCCAGCTAGCCACACCTCCTTCGCCCCAGCTAGCCACACCTCCTTCGCCCCAGCTAGCC
>JACXGJ010015742.1:0-13107 GCA_016801105.1 Esox niger | reverse complement strand
TGTGTGTGTGTGTGTGTGTGTTGTTTTACACATGGTCCTCACGACCATATAGTAAAACAAGTGAGCAAGTTTGTTTGGTCTTATGCGAGTCAGAAGCATTATCTGATGGGATAAAGTCTATTGTAAGAATTAGGGTAATTTTTAGGAACTAAACATTAGATTTACAGGTCAGGGTTGGGAGTTCGAGTTAAAGGTTAGGGGTTAGATAGTTACGCTAAATGGTACTAAATTACCGGTGCTCACCTTGACAATAAAGCGTGTGTGTGTGTGTGTGTGTGTGTGTGTGTGTGTGTGTGTGTGTGTGTGTGTGTAAGTGTGTGCAAACTTCAAGGTAACCTTTTCACTGAGTAGCACTTTGTAGTGCATGTTGAAAAAGCAGAGGTTAAACCGAGGAGCAATGAACCAGGTGGAGCTACAGTGACATTGAAAACAAACAAACAGTAAAAACAACAGGATCATAAACTGGTCATCACATCTTCATGTTATCCCTTCTTTCTTACCTAAAAATATAAACAAAGGGAGAAAGTGGAAAAAAGAGAAAATCTATGAAGAACATACTGCAACTGTGAATAAATGAGTATGTGGAAAACATTGTGTTTGGGTTCGTAACAAACAGTAAACATCACAACACATTATAAATACAAACTGCTATGTTGGTTTCTCCAACACGCTCTAAGGGACCATAGACATCAGATGTTTGTTTATAAATGCCTTGACTATACAGTGTTGATCTAAGTCTGGGTATGTCTGGATGACTGGACATTAAGGGATATGTCTGGATGACTGGACATTAGGGGATATGTCTGGATGAATGGACATTAGGGGATATGTCTGGATGACTGGACATTAGGGGATATGTCTGGATGACTGGACATTAAGGGATATATCTGGATGACTGGACATTAGGGGATATGTCTGGATGACTGGACATTAGGGGATATGTCTGGATATGTCTAGACATCAGGGGATATGTCTGGATGACTGGACATTAGGGGATATGTCTGGATGACTGGACATCAGGGGATATGTCTGAATGACTGGACATCAGGGGATATGTCTGGATGACTGGATATTAGGGAATATGTCTGGATGACTGGACATTAAGGGATATGTCTGGATGACTGGACATTAAGGGATATATCTGGATGACTGGACATTAGGGGATATGTCTGGATATGTCTAGACATCAGGGGATATGTCTGGATGACTGGACATCAGGGGATATGTCCGTATTACTGGACATCAGGGGATATGTCTGGATGACTGGACATTAGGGGATATGTCTGGATGACTGGACATTAGGGGATATGTCTGGATGATCAGTGATTACCTGAACCAAATCAAATTCAGCGAGGAAAAGTATAGAAACCACTGCTGTGGTCATTACTATCCTATTGCACTAGGACCAGCTAGATGGCAAAAACGGTGCAAGTACCTCAAAGGTAATTTGAATAAAAACATGGCAAACAGCAGCTGGGGTGAAGTGCATGGCAAGGTTCAAAACAGGCTCCTAGGGGCAGGGCTGAAGTCATGCAAAGCTAGAAAAAAGAAAGTGATGACTTGTATCATCTCCATAACTAGCATAGCAGTAGCGCGGCATGTTACTCCTTAATGTGCTCACTGGCATGTGGAGGTGGGGCCGTTTTTCACGGATGGCTCTTGAGTAGATAGAACGCTTCAGGAGGGCGGTCCTGGTGGCTGGTAGCTTGACAATAACTCTTTAGAGGACTTTGGGGAAAGTTAAAGCCTTCCGCATAATGACAACAGTTCAACTTTATTATTATTATTGCTTCCTTATCCGACAGTAACAATATATATGTCGTGTCTCACTTGTCTGCCGACAGCACTG
Source organism: Esox niger (assembly GCA_016801105.1). Taxonomy (NCBI): domain Eukaryota; kingdom Metazoa; phylum Chordata; class Actinopteri; order Esociformes; family Esocidae; genus Esox; species Esox niger. The sequence goes on along the minus strand of JACXGJ010015742.1, from coordinate 11,258 downwards.
TACATTTAGGCTTCTGAAAAACATAACGGATGAGAATTTAATGGCACTCGGACATTGACAGGAGCGGGGTCAAAAATAGCAAACTCTTCCCAAGTGCTCCTGGAGGCTCTCCCAGGGATTTCAGTCCAGATGAGTGCACAGCAGAGGGAAAAGTGTGCTATTTGAGCTTCAACCTGGAGTCCACAGTCTAATGATGTCTAGTTTCACTTTCAATGTCAGACTGAGATGGAAGCCCACTTATTATCTTTCTAAATGAATAACCCTATCATCACTGCACACCCCCACACACCCAAACGCATGCATGCACACACGCACGCACACACACACACACACACACACACACACACACACACACACACACACATTACCTCTCTCATTTGGTGATGAATTAAAATTAAATTAATTTCAATAACTGTCTCCTTGGCTGGTGGCAGTACATTAATATTAAGAGGCCTGCCCCCTGTCACTCACATAGAAATGCGCACACACACAGACTCCGACACACACCCGCGCACACGCACGCACGCACACACGTGACTACTTTCCTGTCATTTCCCATGAGAAAGGTCAACATGGAATTTAAACACTCATTTTTCATGTCTTGAAAAATATTCCGAGAGAACTAAGAAAGACAGAGAGAGGGATAAAGAAAGAGAAGAAACTGGGATAAAGAGAGAGAGGAGAACTAGACGGATACAGGTGGAAGGTAAATTAAAAGGAAAAAATTGAGAGAGATAAAGAGAAAGGAAAGAGAGATTAAAAGAGAGAAGGAGAGGGATAAAGAAAGATAGTGAGTCAAGAGAGGAGGATTAAGAAAGAGGTATGAGGGATGAAAGAGAGATAAAGACAAAAAGGATAGAGAAAGAGGCTGGAGAGTAGAAAAGAAAGAAAATATTTCATATTCATATTATCATCTGAATGCAGTTTAAAAATAACTTAATATTATATAATTGAAACATTAAGATTTGTATTTTACAGAATATGCTAATGTATAATGCCCCTTTCTAAAGGTCGAATTAAATGTCTAAAAAACAACAACTAGTACTTTGGATTGTGGTACTGTGTAAAAACATACAACTGTTATTTGGGTCTGTGGTACTGCATGAAAACCTACAACTTGTGCCCGGGTTTGTGGTACTGTATATAAACAAACAACTGGTACCTGGGTCCGTGGTATGGTATAAAAACATACAACTGGTACCTGAGTCTGTGGTACTGTATAAAAACATACAACTGGTACCTGGGTGTGTGGTACTGTATAAAAATGTACAACTGGTACCTGGGTGTGTGGTACTGTATAAAAGCATACAACTGGTACCTGGGTTTGTGATCCTTCAAAAACACGGGGGTGGTTTTGATCTGATGAACACCCTGCAATTGATAATGTCAACGTTCATTCAGTGGGATGAGCTCGCTTGCTCACACAAGCGTTATTCTAACCGACAAAGAGGTATTTCACTACTGATACTGAGCCCTGTGTTGCCATGGATCTAGCATCTCAGCATTCGTTGTCACCTTTAACCCTGTTACTATGGAAACACGTTAGTACCCGTCAAAAGGTGCGCGCGTGTATGTGTGTTTGTGTGTCCGTGGTCTAAGTTTAGCTAAGCTATTACAGCAGCAGGTGATGAGGGTCAAGCAGCCATAACAAATCCATCCCCGTCACGCCACAGCTGATGATGACTATTGACGCCGGTCATCACAGATCTCATTGCCCTAGCGGATATTGATTAGTTCTGACTGACAGTCGAGTCATGGATATGCATGCCATGAGAGCGCATGTTTGTTCAGCAGCTCTGCGCGCGTGCATGCGTGTTTGTGTCTGTGTGTGTCTTTGTGAAATGCATTCTATTGGTTGTTCTTGTTTGCAGCCATTCTGTCTGGGCAGAACTACATGAACAAAACATGACTGGTTCAGAACAGGGAAGCAGGCACTGTGCTCAATACTGCAAACAAGCGACTTGGGTTTCACTTGCCCTTCCTCTGACAAAATGCGGACACCTGGCTGTGGGTTGGACTCCCTGGACAACCCCTGTGTAAACTGGATAGTAACGCATTGAGTCTAGCATGCCATCGATTATTAGACATGTATCATATTCACTTATGCCATCATTGGCTGTATCATATTCAGATGTATCATAATAGGACAGATGTATTTAGTAGTACATCTAAAGATTATGCGTCACAATATGATACATAGAATCAATAATGCATCCATCAGGTGAAATTATCAATGTGTACTCCTAAACACATCTATCTGAATAGGAAACAACTAAATGATCAATCAAATTATGGAGTACATCTTATTAGATTAAACCAAATGTACTTGTATTCAAGACTTATCAGGACCGGCGCCACAAGGGGGCACTTTTCTGCCCCACCAATTTACTTTTTAAATACCCTGTCGAAAAATAGATTTTTTTAATTGCACCCTCAGTCACTTCATCCTGGCGCCGGGCCTGGGGCTGTTACATATTCTATACGGTACAGGGGTCTTTACGGGGCCCACCTGAACCCAAATTGTATCAAATCTAAATCAAAAGAAACAGCTAGCTGCTCTGCGTGCAATACCTCTTGAAGAAATCTGATCGAGCTGAAAAAAATAGTAGGCTCTTCTGTTTCAACGAGAACCCGTGCTCTCAGACAGATAATAATAGTGATTTTCCAACTGTTGTTTTGTCAACCAAACTCAAGGGGGAACAGGTTTTTCTACAATAGCCAACGGTGGGTATCGGTAAAGCAACACTGAAACCTCCAGCTTCATTTAAATCTCCAGTTCGGCAGCATTTTGGCTTTCCAGTAGATTACAATGCTGATGGACAGAGAGAAGCTGATAAAACATGAACTGTGTATTGCCACCGCTTGACAAATAGTCTCAGTAACCCCTCAACCACGTTAGACTGGTAAAACATCATCCAGAGGAGGCTCTCATCCACATGCACCTTTAATTGGGGAATATGAAACCCACATCCCAAGAAAACTACAGCACCTCCACACGCTTTTGTTTGTGGAAAACATTTCATAGCAGGTAAGACTTCACTTAGGTAATGCTGTACCTGATGAACAATTAGATGCTCAGGCCAAATAGCTACCAATAAATACTATCCCTGTGTTTCGGTTACTAAAAGCCAATCGCTATGTAAGGCTAACATGTAAATGCTATACTTGGCTAACTTCAATATATCGTGATTACAGGTTTCCAAACCAATTACAGACTTGTATATCCTCCATTCTCCCCCACCAAAGACAAACCCTTTCGGTTTCAAGAAAAGTCAGGCATAGTTAGCTAGGTCAGTTTTTAGAGCACAGTACTATTGCTAGCTTGCATCCTATTTGTAGAGCAGGAATGAAAAGTAAACTGTTTCACAGGTGATTTGTTTACCTGGAGACTCAATACGGTAGGAAATGATGTCCAGGTAGGACACCTCTGGCCATTGAGTGGGGTTATTGCACATGCTTGATGCTGGGAGACTGGATGGACACAATTTAACATGGATGAAATGAATCTTTTCTATGTATCTTGTGTGTTCTATGGAATGCATAGTGGACATGTATTGACTAGACATAATTTATTTTGGGTCATGTATGAACTAATTTAATTCTGGTGGTTCTTTATTAATGTTATTTGGTACTGCTATTTACATGAATGTCTACGGAGAAGGTTGTTTGTTTTTCCCCCAAAAAGGGGCGGGAACGTGTTGCGAGACAAAGTCCCCGGATGTGCCGCTGTTACGTAAAGGCTGACAACTGCGTCAACTTCATCCCAATATCAATATCCCCGGAGCGACACAGAAATGAAAAGGAACACAACTTCTGGCAAAGTCTGCCATTTGCCTTCAAGCAGGCCTTAACAGCAATCTAATCACGCTTAAGAAATGACAAGAGAAATGGGTGCGTATATAGCTATGGATATGTGTCTGAGCTCTGTGGATAAGTACAGAGGGTTTCAGCACCATCTAAGGGTCTCAAACCACATTATCAATGTTCTTCATCTAACCATTTCAGCAAACACACTATAGTCCCCACACTATATTTTAGATTGTGCTTTCATCAGGCATTATATGTTCTTTCTGAATTAGTGTTGCATCTTTTGCCCACTAAACAAAACACTGATCTTCAGTAACTGGTGACAATACATTATTTGCGCTGTACAGAGAAACCAAACTGTGATCCTGAAACTGCAATATGTACCGTAGTTAAGCATACCGTTACACCTCTAATCCAATTAATATGTACCATATTTAGATCAGGTTGTGTGTGTGTGTGTGTGTGTGTGTGTGTGTGTGTGTGCACGCCCCTGTATCATGTTTATCACTTTATCTAAAGCTTGTCTTAGTAAAATTGTTTAAGTTTAGAATCCCTGCAAATATCAGTAAAAGTACAGTGACATTATCCTCCGAATCTTAAATTAAAGTCTGTGTGTGTTTGTGTGTGTGTGTGTGTGTGTGTGTGTGTGTGTGTGAGAGAGCGAAAGAGTATCTTGGAGTTTGCAGGGTAATCAGACTCTGGAACTAATTAAATAGTGATACATTTCCCCTAAGGAACTCTCACATCTTCCTCTCTGTCTATCTCTCCTCTCTATCACTCTAACCTAACTCTCCCTCTACCTCTTTTTCTCAAAGTTTCTCTTCACCTCTTGGTCTATGAGATGAAGATGTTTTGTTAATTACTTGCATCCTCACTGTTCTCATCATCTTCATCATCTCCTGTACACTCTAACATACAAAGATAATATGTTCACCCGGCACAGCCAGAAGAGGACTGGTCACCCCTTGGAGCCTGGTTCCTCTCTAGGTTTTTTCCAAAATTTCGGCCTTCTTAGAAAGTTTTTCCTAGCCACTGAACCTCAACACTACTGTTGTTTGCTTTCTGGGGTTTAAGGCAGGGTGTTTTGTGAAAGCACTTTGTGACAACTGCTGATGTAAAACAGGCTTTATCAAATACATTTGATTGATTGAGATAATATCAGAACGGTTCATGTTTTATTTATCAATGAAATTCAATGACATTTAAATTTTTAGATTTAACTTTAACATTTTCTCTGTGTTCATTACTTTGAGCAGAGTGATATAGACCCTACTCAAAAAGAGCGCACTACATAAATAATGGACCATGATGGACACACGCACAATGGAAAACCACTTCTGGTTCAGTTTTGAGAGGGGCTAAACAGCTAGCCCTTAATACTGTACCTAGACTAGAATGCCAAAACATCACAATCAGAACTAACTTTGGTCCTCATTTAAATCTTTAAAAAATTCTGAAATTAGTAGTAACCGAATCCAAGAATCCCCATAGCTAACGTGACTACATAGACAGATATTTTAACTCAGTAAAGAGTGTTGTTGTCTTTGTGAACCTGATCGAATGTGTTTGAGACAGCTATAACACCAGTGTATATCAGTGGCGCTTCACGTCAATCCAATCAAATGCCTTGATTGAGCAAAGCTTCAAAAGGTGCTCGCTTGATGATTGTCTTAATTGCAACATTGCATGAGGATGGCAAATTAAAGCCCAATCAAAATAATGGGGGTGTATGCCATGTTTGCAATGAACCAGCTTCTGTCAAGAAAACATTTAGCAAATCATCATTACTGCAAGCGGACATGAAATTTGCTTCAGAGGATATGAACGGATATGAAATACAGAGAGTTGGTTTTCCAAAGTAGCCCCTGTCACAGTCCTTTACTTAAAAAATAAATATGTGTGAGTGACATAAAATCAGTGAAGAGCACACTAATCGTGGCTTCAGTGGGTATGTGGAGTGAGATTTCTTAAAATTTTACATCCAATTCATATCTTAGCGAGGGGAGTCATCGGTCCAATAACAACTCCAAAGGAAGTGTGACAGGATGTGAAGGTATGGTGTCTAAACTGTTTTTTTACAGTTTTCAACTATGACTAGTATCAGAGATGGATGGAGAGAAGGATGGATGGATGGATAGAGGAACAGATAGATGAACATATTAATAAATGTGAGAATGAGTGTATCCTTCTCTTCCAGATGATGATGAGTGACAGCTCTTCCCTCATCTCCAAGGAGACAGCTCTCGCTTTCCAAGGCAGCCAGCCAGCTGGCAGAGGATTGACCTTTGACCCTGTTAAAATCCTCCAATTATCTTTCAGTTTACTGTTGACATCCTCCAATTAGAGGGGAGTTTACTGGCAGGGTAACCCAGGCTGACAAGAGGGTTCAACGGTTAGGTCTCCCACACACACACACACACATACACACACACACAAACACACACACACACACACACACACTATATGCTTTATTTGTATCTAGAAATCAAATTGACATTCATGTGGAATACAAACATGACAGAGGATATGTGCATCACATTTCAAAGATTAAACACACACACACACACACACACAGACCACAGATTGCAGAGAAACTCACTGTTCTGGACTGGTTTCAGATATCGGTGAAGGAAATCCATTTGTTTTACTTGAGCGAGTACAACACAACCTATCACTTGCAATATCCTAAAACTATGATCCGTTCTATATTTTACCCAAGACTTTGCAGTTCACATAAGGACGCGTCCGTTGCCAGACGTGACCTCCTCACTGACCTGGTCGCAACTGATGTGAGACAGCTGGTCTCGCTAACAACACACACACACACACACACAAAACATTGTCCAGAGAACCAGGCCTCAATGTGCGTCCTCTAGCCTGCCATAAAAGCCAGATGTTGTTGTTAGGGAGACCAGTGAAAGTCGGGATGCTTTTACAGAAACGCCCCCATCTCCTTGTAGCACGCTGGGACAAATATATGCAGTCAGAGCAGCGGCTGGAGCATCCCACTTGTAACCAAAAGGTCGCTAGATTAAACACTGAGCCAGAAAGGAGAAAAAGGATGTTGTTGTGTCCCTGAGAAAGGCTGTTAACCTGAATTGCTCCCCAGGTTGTTGCTGTAAATGAGCACATGTTCTGGGTCATAATATCCAATAGAATGACAACAGGAAAGTACAGGCTGGTAGTGAAGACATTTGTCAGGCTGTCAGTATGTAGCCTCCAGATTGCTGGCCTGTCATAAACTTTTAATGAGATAGTGTTACAGTTGATTTTTTAGTTTTTTTTGTGGTACAAAACATTTAGTAATTTCTCATTGCTTTCACATGCAATACCAAATATGGCCATAAATTATTTTGCAAAACAGTATTCAATAAAAATATGAAATGTCAAAGGAAATGTAAAAAAAAACAGCTAACAGAAACTACACTCTTAAATGTGAATCTTTCCTACACATGAACAAAACTCATTGCACACATTTTTCAATCAGCAATCGGCCTCTTTTCTTACATAAAATGTAGCATATCCCGCTGAAAGATGGTCTGACACTTGAACTTGCCAAAACCAACGCAGGCGCAGGTTACGAAACACAAACAATTAAAAAAATTGCTGCCGCCTCAAAAGGTTTCAGGGCATTGTCATAGCTGAATGTTAGCTCAATTAAAGAAATGGTTAGGAAGAGATATAGTTCAGAACTATTTTAAAACACAATCCACATCTTAATATTACAACAAATGCTAACTTTTTATCTCTTCAGGGGTCGCTAATAAATTAAATGTTTTACTTTAGGTGCTTTCCTTTTACAGTTTTTTTCTCTACTGTTCTGCATGGTAGGAAGTTGAGGCTACTCATAAAAATAAAAGCCCCTCTAATCAAAACAGGAAATAAGACAATACAGCCTTAAAAAGGTAAAAATGCATAATAAAGGTACAACCTAAGACTGTTCAACAGGGCTATCTCTTCTCTAGGGCTAAAACACAAATTGGGTAATTTACATAAATGTTGCCTTTGAGCACTCTTTGCAAGAATGGAGAATGAAAGAGTTCAGATGTGTGGTAGGGGAGTATCTTAAAGTGGAATACAAAGGACTTACAGTTTTCATTGTGAAATTATTATAATCTTTATTAGATAACAAATTGTATGTTTTGAGGAAGGAACTCGATTTTATGTCTTGCATTTAATGTTTTGTAGGGGCATTTTGCTAAAACATTACATATTGGGAAAAGGTCTCCCAGTGTTGCTCTGCATGTTAACAATAACGTTTTATAAAAGAGAATAAGGGTCTGACAGCAGGGCTCAAGCAATCAAGAAAAAAGTTGAAGACCATTAAAATTGTGGGAACACATACCTTCTATCAAATCAGAAGAAAATGAAACTTACACATTACTGAATCCCAAAATAACACACACACACACATAAACTATATGTTAGGATTTATGTACTCTTAGCACTGGTGTAAGGCGCTGTGAGTGGCTTTAACACTGTTTGCTTATCTCACCCTTGTGATGTTCACAGAATACATTGAGACAATGAGGAGAGAGAAGGACAGACAGATCAAAGACCCCCCACAGCCACCTGGTCCTCAGGCTAACTTCACTAACGACTACCAGCCAAACAAAGCTACAGGACAGCAATCAGACAATCTGGTCCAACCAAACCATCTCAAAGCAAAAACAAATCAGTCAAAGCCAATTCTATTTGGCTCTAAACAAACAGAACACTCTAAAAAGAAAATGTTATTGGAAGGTCATGGAGGCGCTCTTCAAAGAATTCCTTTTTAAATGGTCTCTCTAAGAACCATTTGAAGAACCATTTTAGGTACTTTTTAGAAGGCAGAGTAGGTTGTTCAGATAGTAACAAGTATAAATAGTTATTTACAATACCCAAAGAAATGTTTCCTTGAAGAACATAGAGTTTCAAGTTCAAAGAATATTCCAACAACCTTTTGTTTTTAGTTTGTGCATAGTGGCTGATTGTATGACGGCTGTAATTGATGGAAACCAGAAAAAAACATTGAGAATGTACAGACACTCAGAGGGCACAGCTTGAATACAGAGATTGGTTGACAGGCAGACCAAGCAGGAGCATAATATTAAAACGTGTTTTCATCACTATTTATATAGAGACAGACAGTAGAACAACCAGACAGGACAATAACATTAAAATGAGTAAGATACTGAGTCAGAAATGGTGGAGAGAAAAGGAGAGAAAGCAAGCAGGAGAGAAAGCAATAAAGAGAGAGATATAGTAGGTGAAGAGATATGTAGACTAAGGGTGTGCCAAGTACATGCATTGTATATGAAAATATTCAAAATTATATATATATATATATATATATATATATATATATATATATATATATATATATATATATATATATATATATACATTTTATTTTTTTATTTTTAACAACTTTCTTGACACTGCTATGCATTTGTGAATAATGTTATATACAGCTCTAGACAAAATACACAGGAAGGCATTTCATCCACAGTATAAACCACCTAATCTAAAATGACAACAGGATCCAACTCAGATGTAGTCCTTTCAGACCACTTCCCTTTCTTCAACAGATTAGAGGTACTGACCCTATGATATAAAAAGAGATACTATCCCTTTAGTCTAACAGATTACAGATGCTGACCCTTTAATTCAACATATTAGAGATACTGATCCTTTCCTCTGACAGATTAGAGATACTGATCCTTGAATGTAACAGATTAGAGATACTGATCCTTGAATGTAACAGATTAGAGATACGGATCCTTGAATGTAACAGAATAGAGATACTGATCCTTTCCTCTGACAGATTAGAGATACTGATCCTTGAATGTAACAGATTAGAGATACTGATCCTTTAATGTAACAGATTAGAGATACAGATCCTTGAATGTAACAGAATAGAGATACTGATCCTTTCCTCTGACAGATTAGAGATACTGATCTTTGAATGTAACAGATTAGAGATACTGATCCTTTAATGTAACAGATTAGAGATACAGCTCTTTTCCTCTGACAGATTTGAGAAACTAATCCTTTAATCATTACAGATATTGAGTATTTTCTCTGACAGACTAGAACAAAACACAAAGATACTGATCCTTACCTCCAGCAGACTACAGCCAATGAGTCTTTCCGCTGATAGTAGGGATTTGGACTCTCCTCTGGCAGACTAGAAGTACTTCCCTCTGGACGACTAGAGAAACCACAGCCACAGTCTGGCTCATACTATCCACCTGTATGACTAGTCTGACCCACAAAGAGCAATGTAAACTACCATGGACTCCGATTGGCCTGACTCAGTACAATATATCTGCTGTGACCTTACTCAATAGGATATATCTGCTGTGACCTGACTCAATACGATATATCTGCTGTGTGACCTGACTCAGTAGGATATATCTGCTGTGTGACCTGACTTTGTACGATATATCTGCTGTGTGACCTGACTCGATAGGATATATCTGCTGTGTGACCTGACTCAATAGGATATATCTGCTGTGTGACCTGACTCAACAGGACATATCTGATGTGGGGAAATTGTTTCGTTAAATTTATATTAAATTAGCAGTACAAGTACAAGTACAGTACAACAAAATGCAATTAGTATCTAACCCGAAGTAGAAGAGGGCAGACATTTTACAAAAATGTTACTGTAAATTTACAGATGAGCACACCCAGATGAGCACACCCAGGTGAGCACACCCAGTTGAGCACACACCCAGATGAGCACACCCAGATGAGCACACCCAGACCAGCACACCCAGATCAGCAAACCCCGATCAGCACACCCAGATGAGCACACCCAGATCAGCAAACCCCGATCAGCACACCCAGATGAGCACACCCAGATCAGCACACCCAGATGAGCACACCCAGATGAGCACACCCAGATCAGCACACCCAGATGAGCACACCCAGATCAACACACCCAGATCAGCACACCCAGATCAGCACACCCAGGCTCACAGTTAGGTCTCCCTGAAGCAGGACAGACTTCCATTTGCCCCCAAATGTTACGTGTGTCTGTGTGAGTGTGTGTCGGTGATGTAGTGTTCTGTGCGTGTGTGTCCTCATTGATATGGGAGGGCTCTCTTGTATGAACATCTGGAATAGGTCACTGCTGTGTGTGTGTGCACGTGTATGTGTGTGTGTGTGTGTGTGTGTGTAAAGCTCCTGTGATAAAAAGTGAACACCAGGAATAATGAACCAGCTGGCACTACTCATGTACAGACAAGAATTCTCTCTCTCTCACACACACACACACACACACACACACACACACACACACACACACACACACACACACACACACACACACACACACACACAGAAACAGACAGACACAGACACACTCTGACTCACTGCATACCTCTGGGGTTTTAAAACTTTTTACTGACAAGGATACCAAAAATATGTAATGTGTGTTAATAATATTACTGATATCACCCTTT
>JACXGJ010015741.1:0-13115 GCA_016801105.1 Esox niger | reverse complement strand
GTGTGTGTGTGTGTGTGTGTGTGTGTGTGTGTGTGTGTGTGTGTGTGTGTGTGTGTGTGTGTGTGTGTGTGTGTGTGTGTGTGTGTGTGTGTCTGACAAAATGATATATCGGGTAGATATATCGGGTACAAAAATGCCCCCAAAATAATGTATAAATCCGACTGTTAAATCATTGCAAAATGTTCCATCCCCATTTTAATATTTTATTAATTTGGTTTAAGTGTAAGGTTTATAGGAAAAGTAGCAGTATTTTCAAGTTAGGGTTAAGGTTAGGGTAAATAGGATTGTTAAGGACAATCCATTTTAGTGTGTTTATAATCTAACTATATAGGTCCCATTTTGAAAAAAGGCAAATTATTGGATTAACTGTTTCTTTGGATAAACCGTTTTTACCAAAATGCAGAATTGGGGGTAGGGTTGGAATAACAAAGTTACGGTCAGACATTAATGATAATGATAAATAACACATTATCATTTCATTGCTCTTTTCGGGGACCCAAAGTTGCTTTGCAGAATTACAAAGACAGATAGACAGAAGGAAGTGACATTTTGACAAGAGACCCAGGAGGGGAGGGAGCCAGGGCTAGAGAGAACAGTTTGGAACAGACTAGCTTTGAGGTGGTCCTGGAAGGTGGGGATTGACAAATTATCCCGGATGGTTTGTAACCGGGACTTCCAGAACCTAGGAGCAACCCTAGAGAAAGCCCGGTCCCGAAAGCTCTGCATCCTGGATCTCGGGACAGCGAGTTGACCTGCTGTATAGAAGCACAGTGAGCAAGTGGATTGGTTGGAAATAAGAAGGTCAGACTGATAGGGAGGGGGAAGGTGGAGCAGGGCTTGTTTGTTATCAGAAGGATCTTGCAAGTAATGTGTTCAGAGACAGGGAGCCAGTGGGGATCACGGACGATAGGGGTGATGTGCTGCCAGGACTTGGTGTGGGTGAGAAGACGGGCTGCAGGGTTTTGGACCATTTGAATCTCACGGAGGGATGATGTGTTGAATCTATAGAGTAGGGAATTGTCAACGAGAGGAGATGAATGCATGTATTATGTTTTCAGTCGCAGGATGAGAGAGGGAAATCCTTAGTATGGAGAGTTGACCGTCTGTCGTATGTGTTGGTCAAAGCGTAGGGTTGAGTCCAGAATGAGGGTTACGTACATGGGGGGGGATGTTGGTGCCATTTATGATTAGGGTGACAAGGCCTGTTTTGGTAACGGTGCCTGTTAGTTGGATTTGATTCCTATGAGTTGGATTTGATTGCTATGAGTTTGATTTGATTGCTATGAGTTTGATTTGATTGCTATGAGTTGGATTTGATTGCTATGAGTTGGATTTGATTCCTGTGAGTTGGAGTACTGATTATTCACTGTAGAGTTTGAGACAGTTCTGATACATCCAAGATTTTATTGCAGAGAGGCAGGATTCAATGTGAGCTAGTGGAGGTTTTAACTGGAACTAAGTGTCCCCAGCGTGGCTTAGGATCTGACCAAGGGGGAAATATAGATGGTGAAAAGTAAGTGGCCCAAAACAGACCCTTGGGGAATACCTTTAACTGCACGTGAATCAGGGGTGTGGTCTGAGGGAGATGTAGTGGGTAGGGCTAGTAAGGTATGAATAAATCTAGGTTAGGGTGAGGCCTTAGGGCTTGGTTAAGTTTAGACATAGATGTTAGGTTACAGAGGTTAAAGGCAAGGGTTAGTGGAAAGGAGAATGAGAATCATGGGATTGCATTACGACTGCAGTATAACATATGCACTTAACACATCAGAATATGCTGTATGACACCGTAATCATTTTCTTATAAACCAGACAATACTTGACATAGACAACTACATTAAATGCTGTTGTAACTCACTGGCGATTTACTTAAGTGTCCACAGGTAGGCAAACTGACAAATGCACTCACACACACACACACACAGACACCACACACACACCCTCCAGACATGTCTAGGCTCTGGTCCCAGTGTGCTTTAATTTCTATACCAGTGGGAGTGAGAACTATTATAATGGTTTATTGTACGAGTTCCCAACCATTCTCACACCTTTTCTCTGAGAGCCATTCCATGTGCTTAAACTATGTCAACGTGTTAACTGATCATCAAGCCTATGATTATTTGAGTCAGGGGTGGTGGATGGGGAACACAACTAAATCGTGAAACATCTGGTGGGCCCTGAGGATATAAGAACTACATGCTAACTAGACAGCTGGAGCAATAAGATTGGGGGTGAGAGTTCGGTAAGTGTGAAGTATCCTATGACGACTAAACTGGAACAGACAAGCTCCTCAAACACCAGGCCTTTGTATAATATCTAGTCAGCCTAGTAAAAATAAGGTGGTGGCCGTACTATATATTTGTCTCAGCCACCTACACAGGCTAAATCTATGTAGCCTACAATCTGTATGCAGCTGGCTAGTGATCTGTCAGCTGTTAGAGGCAGCCTGGGGAGGGAGAGGGCAATTTTGTAACATTACAGGTATTTATGTAAAGAACAATATTCCTTCATCGATGTAGCTAATGTTACTTGTGGATTTAAATAAAGTACTATTGGTAGCCTGTTAATGGAGATGTAGGAAGAGATTAAATGGTTGAGAAAAGCACTGTAAGGCCAGTGGAGAAAGGTAAAAAATAGTAGTGTCTTGTGTGTGTGTGTGTGTGTGTGTGTGTGTGTGTGTGTGTGTGTGTGTGTGTGTGTGTGTGTGTGTGTGTGTGTGTGTGTGGACGTATTAAAGTGCAAAAGCCTGAGGGGAATTGTTGTGCTTAGCACCATCATACTGACAGAGAAAGAGAGAGCCAGTGTAACTCTAAAAAGCATTGGAAACCTGCCTTTTGGGCCAGGCTGACCCAAGATCCCAACACAGTGCCAATTTGTGAGCATGATTGCGAAGCCAACCACTTTTCAGACAGTGTGTTACAATGGATTGGCCTTTGATAGCAACAGCAGCCTTATCGATATGGCTGGATATTAGAGTGCAATAAAAGAGGATGTATATTGAACACTGTCCAAATGTGATGATTTTCATTTATTGTATTTTAGCAGCATCCCACCGTTCTGCATCCAGCATCCCACCATTGGCATGTATCTGAGGCTAAGCCAGGTTGATCCCGGTCTCTCCCTGGATGGGACCACCCAGGATCAAACCTAGCGTCCTGGCTAAATTGTCAATCAGGACCAGTTCTCATTCTGACCTCCTAATCATCCCTCTGTACCCTAAATGGCGCTGAATAATTTGTATTTGTCTGGAAAAACATGTTATCGAAGGTAGGATATTTCACTCATTTAGCATAATCATGTCGTAAATCCACAAACTACATTAAATAGTATAGTTTGTGTGGACTTGACTAGCTTAATGTTGTGTTATGTAGCTGGTCCCCACTAAAGTGGCTATAATGTGAGCACTACTGTCGACGCGGTCAAAGAGAGACAGGACACAAGGAGCAGGTGTATTAGGGAAGAGGTGTAGTAGGGAAACATCCTTTTAATGCTTTTCTTTATAAATAAGAGAACAGGAAATAACAAAAGGAGCAACAAACTGCACACCGTGTGCAAACAAGGAACCACAAACTAAAGGACTCAAAGGGCAACCTAAATAGTGTCCCCAATTAGAGGCAACATGGGACAGCTGCCTCTAATTGGGGACAATCAAAAATGGAGCGCAGAGATGCCAAAAGACACCTCTGCGGTCAGGCTCTGACTGCGGTCAGGATCTGACAACTACCAAAAGGAGAATGACCAAAGCCTTACAATATTACACTTTTCCCATTTGTAAAAACGCTAGGGAGGGAAGTAGAATGTGCCACTGTCTAAACGGAATATAGCTTCCAACCCCTTAGAACAGAAAAGGTGCAGAGTTCTGACGCTCTTGCTGCTAGCCATTTCCATGTAGCAGTCTGATATTCGATCACGGCATACAACTGCACTTGCCTCACAATATTCTGATTTCAGTTGTGATGTGGCACATGGATCGCAATGATTAAGTATGCTTCTACCACAGTAAATAAGCAAACATTTACTAGAAGGAAAGGTTATTTGTTTATATTTACATGATTAGCTATTGCATGTTTTGAGAAAAACATGACATGACCGAGTCGTTAGTTTGATTAGTTGAATATTAATATAGAAATAATTGAACAAACGACTGGGTAGCATCTATAGCAACCAAAATGAATAAAAAACAAGACTAAATTCACTAAGAAACATGTAAATATAAAGTAAAACATGTAATTTCTGCTGTAGTGACAAATGCCTTGATTAATGTTGCCATTTATCCCTTCTAAGTGTAGCGCTTTTGTAGCTTATGTCAAGATTAGTGACCTTATATCTCTGTCCTGAACACATCCAACTGCCCCATGAATCTGGAATAAATGTACATTCTAGAATTCATTCTAGCCAATTAGCAGCATGTATTCAGCAATACTGTGGTGTAACTAATATTTAGCTCAGGGCAACGCGTCAATGCAATTTGCTTGCACAGGACAAAATCACTGCTTTGCAGTACATCTGCGTCATCGCAGCCAGGTGTTTTAATCCTGGTGGCGGTATAATAACAGCGCACCAGTTCCCAGAGAAGACGGCATAAAATGGATGTTGCCGCCTTTGCCTACCACTTTGCTTAGCAATTATGCTAAAGTGGTTACTGACTTACAGTAGATAAAACTTATGTTTTCTTAAAAAAAAAAAAATTATGTTAACTACACAGCCACCTATGCCTACTGTATATGTCAAAATTATATTGTGATCATCAATCTTGCGGCAATTTAATGTTATCATCATTTGCGCTACAGAAACCTGGTTAACACAACAGGTCTCTTTCTGGTGTGCACTTGAATTGAAGGAGGTGTACGTGCAACATAGAAACTAGGTTTTATGAACAGGAAGGAACACACTCACTAAAGCATGACAAAAATGGCTACCATAATTCACTAATGACAAACTAAAGCTGGACGCTTCCCTTTGCCGAAACCCTGAGTTTATCTTGAAGCAGGATTCAAACCCTAATGATTTAAGCATTGTTGTGGATCCAGTTTGTTTATTTATATGTAAAATAGTTGTGCTTTTTTTCATGAATGTGATAGACAACAAATCTAAAACCCAGATTAAACTAAATTGAATTAAACAATAAGGAAACCGATAACTTAGGAAAATATTACACTGTAATCTAATTCATTCTGCTTGAGTTGAAAAAAATCTATGACATTTTTACTATTGTATTCATATTTAGGGGTAATACAGCTCTGGAAAAATGTGGGTTAAAATTAAGAGACCACTGCAAATTTAACTCTTCTGTTCCTCACTCAAAACTTTCCTTTTCAACTCTTTTGGAAAGGAAAGAAAAAGGTGCAGTGGTCTCTTAATTTTTTGGGAGTTGTATATTGTGAAATGTTTTGTCCAAAGTGCCTGGCTGTAGTGGGTATGTTAACTTTGTTTTAATTTAGTTAAGACACTGGGTCAGAAGAATTAGCGGTATGCTGCTAAGTACCCAACCGATGCCTATCAGATGCTTTATTGTCACACATTATTGTCACACGTTCTTAAAGAACATAAGAGAGGGGAAGAAGAGGAAGCAGGCTGAATTATGGAAGAGAAAGAAAGCCAATACGAGATTGTACTGTTTTCTCTCGCTTGGCTACCAGGGTGGAGAGAAGAGGGCAGTGGTGAGGCAGGGGTGAGACGTAAATGGCTACAGAGACTCAGGGGAGGACCAATCTATTGGCGACATATCATGAAAGAGAAAGAAGAAACGCTGGAAAGAGAGAGACAGACATCTGCTACACAGCCAACACATGAAGCTGAAAATGCCTGTGTTCAAATATTTACAGGGAGACAATAACACCCCATAGTAGCCCATAGTTAGTTTTATTTGCCATCCTTGATATCCATTTTCAATAAATGTTGTTGGATAAACTGTAGAATTCTTCTAGGGACAAAAATGAATATCCATATTATGAATAACAGGTGCGTAGAATAAGACAATGATCTAATCCTACAGTAGAAAATTATAATTCATGAGTAGCTCAGTATTATTCAAATGATGTTCCTCACGATTGCCTAAAAGGACTGGAACTGTGAACCGTCATCCATTAACAGTCATGTGTCCTTATAGCTTATTTGTACTTTTTACATTGTGGGGTTGTTTGTTGTAAGACGGTTTTGGGTGGTAGCCTAATGTAAATGGTGGTAATTGATTACCAGGCATGCTTGACTGGTGTATGCTAACAGCTAACTCTGCTGTAGATACCGAGGTGAGCATGACTCACCAGATTGGCACTGTCCAAGGAGTTGCCAGGGGTAATGCATCACGGTTTTCAACACTGTATTTGTCCTCCTCGCTCCTGTGTTTCAGTGGAACCATCAATGTTGTGGTACACTACCGCCATCTTGTGGCTATGGATGGTATAGAGCCATGTATTGTATATCTTTCTAGTGGGACAACAATCAAACTCGCAAAAGTACACACCACACGCATTTCATTAATTATATCTTAATTTGCTTTTAGCACCAACACATAGAGCCAGGAGTATTTCCGGATCATGGGACCTCAGGAAATTGTACCTCCTAATGTTCATTATACACATGCCTTTGTTGTTGAAAAATGTTTTTTTGCCTAGTACTAACAATATCATTAATATAATTAACTTTTCTGTAAACCTATGTAACTTCTCGCAGCGAAGGTGTAAATAATATCTATCTACTTTAGTTGTGGATGAAGCTATCCTTTACATAGAAATGGCAGTTTGTTGTACAAGAGCAGACCTGTTCCAAATAGATTGAAGTTGACTCTGGTTCTCTTGCACACATTTTATGTGGTTTACTTTTTTATACATACTCTACCTTTCTTCTATTAGGCATCTCACACAAACTAGAAAGAACCAGTCAGAACAGTGTTACTTACTGACTGCCTGTCTGAAGGGGTTTAAGAAAAAAGCTACTACTTTGAATGGTAATCAAAAAGGATATTAATCTGATATGGCTTAGTACAAAAGCACCCAAAGTGGACATTCCAGTCTATGATCTTGGTGTCTACAGTCCCTGGACACAAGCAGATGCCATTCACACACTGCTATGTGTGGAGTATGTCAGGAGAGTCATTTCTGTACTGTATTTACACCAATCAGCCATAGCATTTTGACCACACTGATAATCTCATCATGACACCTGTGGGCGGTATATATTAGGCAGCAAGTGAACATTCTGTCCTCAGAGTTGATGTGTAAGAAGCAGGAAAAATTAGCAACCGTAGGGTTGTGACTGACAAGGGCCAAATTGCGACGGCTAGACGACTGGGTCAGAGCATCTCCAAAACTGCAGCCCTTATGGGGTGTTCCCGGTCTGCAGTGGTCAGTAACTATAAAAAGTGGTCCATGGAAGGAAAAGTGGCACACCGGCAACAGGGTCATTGGCGGTCAAGGCTCATTAATACACATGAGGAGCTACTGTAGCATAAATTGCTGAAAAAGTTGTTGCTGGTACTGATAGAAGGGTGTCAGAGCACCGTGCATCGCAGAAAGGTGTCAGAGCACAGTGCATCGCAGTTTGTTGTGTATGGGGCTGCGTAGACACAGACCAGTCGGGGGCCCATGCCACTGACCCGTCCACTGCCAAAAGCGCCTACAATGGGCACGTGAGCATCAGAACTCGATCATGGAGCAATGGAAGGTGGCCTGGTCTGATGAATCACGTTTTCTTTCAGCTGCCACTCTGCTGACCCCCCCCCCCTCCCCCGTCTGTCCCTGTACTTGTCCATCTGGTCATGCCTCCGATCTGGACTAGGTTTAAATTGACTCTCAGCCCACATGCATCGATTAACTATTGCAATTTGGACTCTTAATATGTTCACCCAACATAGCATGAAGAGGACTGGTCACCCCTCTGCCTGGTTCCTCTCTAGGTTTCTTCCTACATATTGTTTTTCTTGGGGAGATTTTCCGAGCCACTGAAGTTCAACGCTACTGTTGTTTGCTCCTTGGGGTTTAAGGCCGGGTGTTCTGTGAAAGCACTTCGACAACCTCTGATGGAAAACGGGCTTTAGAAAATACATTTGATTGATTGACTGATACATGGCCGGGTGCGTGTGCAGCACTTACCTGAATAACAGATGGCACCAGGAGGCACAAAGATGCATTTCGACACGTACCACCTACCTGAGCATTGTTGCAGACCATGTGAACCCTTTCATGGCAACTGTATTCTCTGATGGCATTGGACTCTTTCAGCAGGATAATGCACCCTGCCACAAAGCAAAAACAGTTCAGGTATGGTTTGAGGAACACAACGGGTTTAAGGCATTAACTTGGTCTCGTTGAAAATCCATTGAAATATCGGCATCATTTAACCTAGCAATCAAAACATCCATCATACTCTAGTCTCATAATTACTGTCTTTTCTCTGGCCTTCGAGCAAGTATTTTGTTAGAAAACATCCACTTCACAGTACAGCATTCATGTTTACCCCTAACTACGAGTAAACTTATCATTCAACGTTTGACTGTGTAGAGCCTTTAAAGATTCGAAAATCTGCTTTGAAAATTAAATGGTTCTGCTCTACACCGCCAGCCAATGCAACGCGCCAGCCTGGGCCGGCTTGGCCTGCAGGGAATTATACCGCGGAAGTACTCAGAACGCAGAAACACATTAGACAGAAACAATTGATCAAAACAGACTAATTAATCTATGTGTTTTACATATATTCATTTCCCGCATCAAATATTGATGACAATAAACGTATTTGTTTTCCAAATGAGAAAGGGGCCATCAAATATTTCAGACACACACCTCATTAAGCAAAAGAAGCCGAGAGCAAACATGCATTTTTAAAGGAGAACAATGGATTAACAATGGCACAAACGGTTGTAGTTTTCTATCATTGTGCTGTTCATTAGCATTATATTACAGTGTGTATATAATGCTTCATTAGATGTGGTTCCACTGTTAAAGACATTAAAACCGTTGGATCTTAGGGGAGTGGTATAAAAGACAGACCACACCTCTATTCTAGTCATTCCTACCTACAGGCAAGTACTAAATCAGTTATCACCACCGGGTAAAGACCATATGACTCATTTGAGCAGTTGGAATCCATAAATATTCAGACTCGTTTGAAGTGACATTCCAAATGGAACTCTGATTCATCCTTTGATTATCCTTGAGATGTTTCTAGAACTTGATTGGAGTCTACCTGTCAAAGTAATTTAATTGAACCTAATTTAGGAAGGCACACACCTTTCTATATGCTGTCCCTCACTTCACAGTGCCAAGTATTTTAAAAACCGAGCCTTGAAGTATTAGATATAGATCTGGGGAAGATTCAAACAAACAATTTCGGTGTTGGTAGCTTGAGCTGCAAAAAATCGTTTTACCTGTGTACAATACAATACCATGAAATACAGGACATGATTGCCACAGTAGTAACAACAACTGGTAACCACATAATCATACAAACCATGTGAACACTGGCAATGTCTGTCAAAATGGATCAGGACAGACAGCAAGGCAGAGGAGCAAATCTGTGGACAGGGTCAAAATGACCAACTTAGGTTTTGTCAACCGTCATAAGCACATCTTTGAATGAAGAATCCTTCTACATGGCCAAACAATGACACTTTGTCGACACAATATCATTGGACAATGAGCAACTGTCCAAGTGCCAGGACAACATGGGGGAAACATATTCATGTGTGCTGCCAAATCTGAAGATCGGGTATAACATACTGTAAGCCCTTACTTGGATCTTACAACGCTAGAACTGCACAACTCATTGAGTTCCTCAGTGAAATTGTGTGAGGCTAATGTCACATTTGGATTCCCCATGCCAAAATATTCATCCCTCACTGAATGCAAAATAACTTATTCACTACGACATTGACAAAATATAATGGCCAAAGACTGAATTGGTGGAAATTAGTATACTATGTGCTGAACAGTGACACTTTTATTTCTGTCTGATTAGACAAAAAACATTGCAATAAAAGTTTTTTTTGCATCCTTAATTGTGGACATTACATTTATCACCCTTTTGATTAAGGGGCAGACATTATGGAAGAATTTCCAGTCAGTTGTGATGGGTAGTGAACAGTATGTTTTGTCTAAAGTTCAAACAGTGAAATAAACTGTAACAGATAATTTTTAGCACACGTGTCTTACATTGTTTGGTCTTGGACTAACTGATTGTGCATTGTTACAATGACTAAACTAAGAGAATTGCCTACAAACCAAATGAAAGCAAAATCAATTGTTATGAATGCTAGATTTGATCAGTTCAATATAATCAGTTTGGAGTTTTGCACTATGAGTTTTAAAAACCATGACATACAGTTCAATTGACTGGTACCAAAATGACAAACTATTTGTTTTGTATAATTTCAAATGACACACATTTCTTAAAACTTATTTTGCTTCAGCCTTGAGGTAGCGTGTAGGGTGATGTGTTTTTTCACAGTTGATATGCACATTTACAGATGTACAGTTCCTGTACAGACATATGTACATGCAGGGAAATTAGCAGTTTTGTTAACAGGAAACATTTCTGAGAAGGCTTTATGTGATGAGAATACTGAAGCTCTTTTTGCATTTCACAACTTGATGGTGAGAAATGACTTGAGTACAAGCACTATGACCTTTACAATATAATCAAAGAGCCATACGGTCAATACAGGAGCAAACATGTTAATGGTTAAGACCTGGGAAGAAGATAACAGATTCTAAAGCCAGTGGCAGATCACACACAGATGGCTCACTCCCAAGCCAAACACCCTCCTGGCATGTTTTTGAATGGGGAAAATACCGCTGAGCTGACGTCCAGATCCCCGCTGCAAATGTGACTGGTGCTTAACTCTCACAAGGCATTTTCACCACCTCAGGGCAGCAGGCCAGGACAGCAGGCCAGGACAGCGTCCCTAGTCGCACCATTAGAGCACATGCAGATCAATGAGCAGGATTGTTTATGGTCCTAATCTCATTCACAGTCGGCTTTCCACCATTGTTCCGCTCCCTAAAAAGGCCAAGGTGGCCAGGCTAACTATACTGCCCAGACGCGCCGACTTCGGTCATCACAAAGCGAGGTTAGATCCATCACATGGTGACTTGAGTATAGGATTGACTTTCAACGTGATAGTGCCCTGAAAGCTCATTAAGAAGCTGGTCGACTTGCATGCAGCCCACAGATTTCTTTCTCCCTTTAGGATTTATTACTCGAAAAAGGACCCGACAGGTCAAGGGAGGGTTCTGTTTAATAGCTAACCCTCCAAAGAAAATGTCAGACAACGTATTCTGTGGAGTGCTGATCTGAGAACAGAATTGCCTCTTTACACCATAATGAGTACGATTACACAGACAGACCGGAAGTGATCATCGATCAGCACTCCTGAGAATCTTATACATTAGATCATTATATTCAAAATAATTGGATCTACAGTGCCTTCTCCTTGACAGATTTAGAACACCAAATAAATTGGAGAAAACTCTCCTGCTCCATCACCAATGTAGAAACAACTCACCTGGGTGAAGCACAATGTTTGTACCAGAACATTTCCAAGAACTGACGAGTTAGCTATGTGCAATTAATGATGAGGAAGATTGAGGTAACCATAATCAGAATAGGGCCAGGATGAGACATTAACACCCCTAATCTAAAGATAAGTGCCATGAGATTTCTAGTGACAAAGGCATTAATAAACTGGTGTTGAAAAATGTCTCAAACCCTGCTCACCCAAATTCTCAGCTCCCAAACATATGTAGCACAACATGAATGTTCAGCAGTCTTACTAGTTTTACGGAACTAGTCCTTCCTTGTAGTTTTCATCAATACGTTAGGTAACGTTTGACCAGGATGGGAAGACAGATTTCATGCTAGAACATTCCAGCCTAATTCTGTGTCATGCATGGCAAGGTTTGCAGAAGTGTCCCTCTATTATTCATAAATCTAGTCTGAATTGATTTCATCCCCGAAGCAGCAGGGGTTCCGCTTGTATCTGTGTCAGTCTCTGTTTTCAGTGAGCGACGATGTGATGTCACCCAGTCGGTATCCCGTACGCTCCGCTTGGTGAGTCACCGTCTCGGGGACAAGGACGAGCGTGCCGACCATAACAACGAGAAGAGGAAGAGCTCAGGACAGAAGACTGGGAGATGAGGGCTTTAACTGCCCTTTTAATGATACTGTTTTCAAAAACAGACGACAGCACACGAGGTCAGAGAGACGTGTGGAACAACAAGACAATTACATTTGGCATGATGATAAAACCTTGACTTGGTGAAGTGTGAAAGGCTCGACAATATTAATGAACTGCCGTAGGGGCCCAGGCTAGATGCTGAATAGGGGGGAGTTTGACAAAATAAATGAATGAACCTACACTATATAAAATGCTTTAAGATTTAGAAATGGTAACATAGCGTATATCAAACTATGAACAAATGATGATAGACTACTGAACTGTATAGTTGAGTGATTGCTGAAAAGATATCTGGTTAACATCTGCAGGCATTAGGCCCCTGCTGATATCTAAACAAGCAGGACAAGTTATCTTTTACTAACTTTAGGTAACTTTGTTTTTGGGTTCAAATGCATTTCATCGTATGCATAATCACCATGACAGATGATCCCACAAACCTTACATTTCACAAACATAACTGACATGAAGACATTATTATAAAGCAGCATGTAAGGCTAACATGCATTATGATACTGGTTTTGAGTATAAAACACCACTAAATATGAAATGGAAAACCTTTATATAAAATGATCATCGATTTTAAGTTATCGAAGTTAAAGCTGAAGTTTATATTAGATGTAGATTCATGGTCTAGGTCTGTTAGGGGGGTAACTTTGCCCTGGAGGACACATGGGGATTTCACATCATGACCCGCCCATACTAAATCTCCAAAGAAAATTATGTAAAAGTTCAATATTAAATATTAGAATAAAGAAATTTACATTACAGAAGATTTTGACAACCCATACTGTAACCATTTGCAGGCTGTTTGACCTGTACACTGACCCTATTCAACCCTCACCACTATGACCTGTACACTGGCCCTATTCAACCCTCACCACTATGACCTGTACACTGACCCTATTCAACCCTCACCACTATGACCTGTACACTGACCCTATTCAACCCC
>JACXGJ010015740.1:0-13113 GCA_016801105.1 Esox niger | reverse complement strand
TGCTGTTATTCTACTCTGATTTTCAATATCTAATGGTTCCATGTGCATTTTATCATTAAACATATGTAAGCTGTAAACTTTTGTTTGCTAGTAATTTTTTTTCATTAGGTGTCAGACCCCAGGAAAACTAACTGTTGCCATGGAGCCAGCTAATAGGGATACAAATTGACAATAAACCAAGAAAACATCTAACACACACGTGACACAAACACACACACACACACACACACACACACACACACACACAACTTAATTTACCCCAGCACAGTATCACAGGATTTTTGTGAAATAGACCAGAATTTTGTTATGTTTTGGGGTTCAAGCACAAATGCATGTCATTGTCTGACTCAACTTGCATTTGGAACGGGCTGAATGTTCTAGATCATATTCCTTCCTCACCCTAACCTTCACCTAACCCTAAACCATATCCAACCCCAACCTTAACCATAGTTCATGTTAGCTAGCTAGTAATTATGCAGCTGTCATTAGCTAGGTATTGAGGGAATGTATTCAACTTGATGTCACCAAAACCAGACTTTCCCAAGTGTTTTGCACAACAGGATGGTGTTAATTTTGTGTGCCTGACCAAAACAGATGTGTGCTGTTTTAGTTGTTCTTGTCAGTATAACATTAACCTGAATAATGAAAGGAAATAAGAATGGCAGGCTGGTTTTCATTACTGTCAAACTTAGAGGGGCCTCTGTAATTTTTCAACTACACAAATGCAAAAAAAATGCTAATTATATTATAAAGAGTATTGGGTAAAGAGGTCTGTATGTCTTGTCAACTGGTAGAAACATCCTAAATAGCTTAAATACAATGTTTCTGCTATTTCTCTGATAGACGGTAAACATACATATTTCTCCTATATAAAATGCTTCCCATTAGTTCACAATACACGTTAGGAGTAAAATGACAGTGTGACTATCTCCTCAAAAAAGGGTATGATTTTTTTTATTACTGCAAAGAGAGTGAATAGATGGATTTGGGTATGTTTTGAGGGATAATATTTTTGCCAGGGCGAACATTTTGCCAAGCTCTCTCTGAATTACATGTTCCAGTAAGCAAAATACTAAAAGCACAGCTACACTTTAAGTGGTATTAATATTGAAATGTTGCGTGAATAACTGTTGTTTAGATGAATATGAGAATTGGATCGCACTCGGCTTACCGGGTTAGAGTAAATTTAAATAAAAAACGAATAGATGATACCGAACTCTGTTTAGCTGGTGCCGTGTGTTGGATCAGTTACGGTCTTGTCAGTAATTACTGTCCTTGGCTGGCTGAGATGGTATAGTGACTCAACCAACCAGTTTATGGCAACTATAGGGCTTCAGAGGCAATTAAAGACGCAAGTTAAAATGAACCTCTAACAAATCAGTCATATTCTCTGTACAACTTTCACTCTTTTACAGCACGGCAAGCCTATATATCTACTCCCCTGTGTGGTGAATTAATTAAATTCAGACTTCTGAGAGGAGAAAGAGTTTCTTTCACGCTTCTTCCTCTCCTCACTGTGTCAAAAATTCCACCCTATTCATTTTATAATGCACTAATTTGAACAAGACCCCTGTAAAATGCAATTTAGAGGACAGGGTGTAATTTATGATGCACCTGTCCCATTCTGCTTTTGAGAGCCATCAAAGGCCTTTTTCATTACTTATGTCTTCATATCAAGAGGCTGAGGCACAATGAGATCAGAAAGAACTTTTATGTATTAAAACGACATTCCGGGATTTGAAAAACATCCGTATCTGCCTGCCATGCTGTAAAAGAAAACATTATATTGTAAACTGTAAGGCAACCAGATGCGATCGTGTTGTGTGTTTCCTAAACTTATTTGCTAATACTTACCGATTGATTCATTATTCAACAAAAGATTCTGTGACATACATTTTCGAAGACAGATGTGATGTGTTACTTATTGCATCCAGTACTGATAAAAATGTCCTGGTTGAGATGTTAACACTTACAGTCATTCTAAAACGCAGGTTGTACGTGACAGTTCCCTAATTATGCTTGCCCCTAGCCTGGCTGGGTAACAATTTTTTTTATTTTCAAGCATACAATGAAATATTAGCCTGATCTGTAAAATCCATGCATTGATGTGTATCCCTGTATAACTGAAAAGAATAAAAAGACAACATCAAATGCTGAAACTGAGAAAAGCTTTTTTCTGAAAAATACATTTTTGCCCATTTTGAATTTGATACCAGCAATATGTTTCAAAAAAGTTGGGACAGGATCATGTTTACCGCTGTGTTGCATCTCCTCTTCCTTTAACAATACTATGTAAGAGTTTGAGAACTGAGGAGACCAATTCCTGTGGGTTTGAAAGGTAATGTATTCCCATTCTTGCTTGATATAAGATTTCTGCTGCTCAACTCTTTGGGGTCTTTACTGTATTTCTTGCTGTAATAAGCCTGTACATATTGTAAATATTGTTCAGCATTAATGCTGCTGTCACATATGTGCAAGTCACCCATGCCTTGTGCACTAACGCACCCCGATAACATCACAGTCGCTGGATTTTGAACTGTTCACTGATAACAAGCAGTATGCTCCCTCTACTCTTTAGCCCAGAGGATGCAGAGTCCATCTTCAATGAGCTCGGTTTTCCGCTTAGCCTAAGTCCATCTTCAATGAGCTCGGGCCCAAAGTAGGCCAGAGTAGAGATTTAACTTGCATTTGTGGATGCAGCGACGTACTGTGTTGACAGACAGTGGTTTCTGGAAGTGTTCCTGAGCCCATGCAGTGAATCGTGTCTGTTTTTAATGCAGCTTCCGAAGATCACGGCCATCCAATACTGGTTTTCGGCCTTGTCCCTTGCATTCAGAGGTTCCTCCAGATTCTCTGAATCTTTTAATGATATTATGTATTGTAGATCATGAGATCCCCAAAGGTTTAGCAGTTTTACATTGAAAAAAGTTATTTTATAATCTTTCGCACTATTTGCCTGGGCAGTCTTTCCCAGAGCGGTGAACCCCTCCCCATCCTCACTTCTGAGAGACCCATCCTCTGGAATGATCTTTTAATACCTCATTCAGCCGACCTGTTGGACAATTCCCCTCACCGTTACCTGACAGTATTTGTCACTTAATCGCAGGCCGGCTGAATGAGGCTTGCCGGGTTCCTTTTCTGGTTCCTATTGTATATAGGGTAAAAATGATTTGCACGTCATGGCATTCTGTTTTTATTTACATTTTATCCAGTGTCCCAATATTTTTGGAAACAGGATTATAATCGAGATTCCACAGAAAATAGTTACAAATGCAAACTGGAAAATAATTGTCTGCATACATTTGCATCCCATTGGATTTAGGTCCAAATTTTTACTGGGCCACTCCAGGACATTGATCATTTAGTTTTTAGCCACTCCACTTTTGTCCTGGTGGTTTGAAACATCATTGCATTGTGATGTTATTGATAACTCGGCCCACTGGGATATGCAAACATTTGGATATTATTTTGTAAACTTTCCCTAATCTATATAGATGTATTACTTTATTAACCATTAATAATTACCAAAGGCATCATATACAAAAGATCCTACACCTTTGTTACCTGGTAACAATGAAAAAATATTTCCTAGCATTTTAAATTAGGATAAAGCTAAGCTGACAATAATTTCTCAATTAAAATTCAAGAATCAAATAAATAAAACAACAGAAATGTGATCCTTTTCTGTAATTGCTGACTGTAGACTGAAGCTGCTTCCAAGCAGTGTTGCTGTTACATTTGCCAGTGACAGTGTCTGGTTCTTATTTGATGACATAGAAATCCTTTAGAAACCTAAGGGAGATACCAGCTAGTGCTTAAAGTACAGACTGAACAAACCTGTGTCCCAATGGGTTCATATGTTATGAATTACTTCCTCCCTGAGCCCTGGTCAAATGTTATGCACTACATAATGGAATAGGATGCTTTTCAAGACCCATACCACAGAAACACAAAGACACTGCGAGAGCAGCCCGAAAACCTCTGAGTACAATGAAGTGATTAGGATGTTACATCGCATCTTCTGTCTTTCCTTCATTCCCTATGCTCTTAGGCAAAGTCCCGTCTTATATGATTACATGTTACTTGGATGCATGTTCTGCCGACAATTACCAGGAGCGGTAAAGCCTCTGGAAAAAACATCTCTAACGTAAAATTATGAACACAAAATTCTCCCTTCATTTTCTTCACAAAAAGGTACAGTACAACTTCCCTGGCAACTGAATGGCACTTTCACTGCTCCAGGCTGTTTGCTGGCTCTTTTACACTATAGCAGGCCACAGATGAAAAGACACTTAGATGTCTGATCTGAATGCACAGCAGGTTGGAACCACAAAGCTGGCTGTGATTTGTCTCTTCTGCAGTCACGCAGTCACTTAACCATCTGGCCTGCGAGGAACCCTTTGGGTGCAGCCAAATTCTCAGAAACTCTGAAACCAAAACTCCAGACGACAGAAAGTCAAAAGCTTTTGATGTCATTTAAATGGTTTGCTTTCTTGCACAGCCGAATCTCTCCAGTGTTAAATCAACACTGTATCACCCAGGGGTTGTCCAACCTCCTATCCACAGCCAATCAGGAGCCTCACCCTACTGCCCCTTTAACACACAGGACGACCAATTAGTGTTAATTCCATCAAAACAAAACAAAAATCACTTCAAAAACAAACTGCAGCCTAAATACTAGAGAGTAAAGGTGATTTTTCATTAGTGAAGCGAGGAAATGAACGACGCAAGCTGGTAGACGAGGGCTGAATAGATGATTTGTGGGAGTCTCGACTGTTTAACGTCGCTCTCTCATGCTTACTCTGGCATACCCTGGCTGAAGTGACCGAACTCTGGCCTCAGTAACACTTCATTTGGATTTTCAATCTGTAGACACTTTAAAGACTCCACAGTAAAATCCAATCAGTTGATTGAGCTCTGTATGTGTTCAATTTAGAACTTATGTAATGAATATATGAAAACAAACAAAAAAGTGTTGAATTAATACTTTGAGATTTTGTCTTTTAACAGTTCTGCAGTGTTACTTTCTTAACACCAATTGAATAATCATTCAACACTATTTCAAATGATCAAAACACTTTCAGGTGTCGTGTAATTTGCTGTTAGCATTGTTGTGTAATTTAACGATAGCTCAGTAAGCAAAGAAGCATTAATTGCTTGCTTGTATTTTACAATTTACACTCATAATTTAACATCTACAGTGTGAATGGTACCCCAAATCAAATCAAATGTCTGGTTGTTCAAGAAACTGCAGACAGTGGTTTCAAAACAGCAAACATTTATTCCATTTGATTAATCATTAAAAACACCATAATACATAGATTTCTCCATGACGGCCTGGTACATTTTATAAAACAGAACTACCAGGCCAATGAGAAAATTTCCTAATAAATAGCAAAATTATAAAGCATTCAGTTCTATTCCATGGATGTAAAAAAGCCAGAAAGCCCAAGTCATGAAAATTTAAAACACATTTCCAAATCTGAATGCACAATTATAGCTTGTCAACATCTTTTTTTATCAAGTTCAACACACAAAGTTTGAATGCAGCCCTGGCGTCTCGCGCGTTCACAGACCCCTGCTACTTTTTACGGCTAGCTGTGAAACAAAAATAAAGCAAACTGGTGGCAAAACAAAATGAGCTGTGTTCAAGGGCATTACTTTGATTAGCACAATGGGGGTGTGTGGGGAAATGTTTTGGAATCAATTAATCCCATTGATACCTTGGCCTCGTTGCAAGAAGCATGAGCAAACGCCATGCATGCGTGCACGCACACACGCACGCACGCACAAACGCACACACACACACGGACACAGCTACAGCTGATTTCTAACAATGCCTTCCATCAAGGTCAGAGGTCACTAAATGCCCAGACCTGGCTGAGCTGCCTAGAGATGGCCAAAGAAAAATTCTGATTGGATATTGTTTTTTCTTTGCTATTAAGTCCTCTTTTTTCTACCCAGTCTGAAGGATTTCAACTTCAGGACCATTAAAATTATTTGAAAATACTGAATCAATACAAAATGAGAAAATCACAAAAAAGAACATATACATGTAAACACTGATTAGCCAATACATTATGACCACTCAGAGGTGAAGTGAATAATATTTTCTAACAGGGGCACATGTCAAGGTTTGGGTAGATTAGATGGTAAGCAAAAAATCACTTCTCATAATCAACATGTTGGATGCCGGAGAAATGGGCAGGAATATAGACCTGAGCAACTTCAACAAGGGCCAAATTGTTATGGCCAGGCAACTGGGGGAGAGCATCTAAAAAATGTGGGGTGCTCCTGGTCAGCAGTGGGGAGTACCTATCAGAGGTCTGAGGAGGGACAAACCACAAACAGGTGACAGGGTGTTGGGTGCCCAACATTCATTGTTTCCTTGAGGGCAAAGAATGGGCAGGTTCCAACTGACAGAGGGTCTACTGTGGCACAAGGTGCAGAACATGTTAAGGATGGTTTTGGGAGGAATGTGGTGCTGCACACAGTGCTTTACAACCCGCTTCGTATGGGACTGTTTTGCCGCAGACAGAGTGCCCATGATGACCCCTGTCCACCATCAAAAGCACCTACAATGGCCACACAATGTCAGAAGTGGACCTCAGAACAGTGGAAGAATGTCAGATGGTCCAATGTGTCCCATTTTCATTCACATCCCACGGATGGCCGTGTACGTGAGCCGTTTACCCGGGAAAAGTAATGGCACCAGGATGCACTGTATGAAGACAAGCCGGCAGAGGGAGTGTGATGGCAATGGTGTTCCCTGATGGCAATGGTATTCCCTTCATGGCAATGGTATTCCCTTCATGGCAATGGTATTCCCTTCATGGCAATGGTATTTCCTGATGGCAATGGTATTCCCTTCATGGCAATGGTACTTCCTGATGGCAATGGTATTCCCTTCATGGCAATGGTATTCCCTTAATGGCAATGGTATTCCCTTCATGGCAATGGTATTCCCAGATGGCAGTGGCTTCTTTCAGCAGGTGTGGAGTGAACGCACCCTCACCTTAATCAGTGTCGAGTCAATGCTCCTGGGAGAACAACCCGGCCAGGGGCTGTGGATTAGGGCCCTAACTGCTTTTAAAAAACGCAGCTCGGCTTCCACCCTTTGCCAAGGTACACTTGCCTCAATCAGGCCACGTCAGGGGACTTGAAAGGGCCCCTAAGAAAGCAGCAGGAATTGGAAGGATTGAAGAGCGGGATGCTGGTCCGTGCACCTGGGTTTTTGGTTTAGTTTCTGTTTTTGATTTCATCCACTTTTTGTTAATACATTTCCTCCAAGGCCCATAACACTGGGACTGTGTCCATTCCCTATGTCTCGCCTTGTTACAGCATAATGCACCCTGCGATACTGCAAAAAAAATTCGGGAATGATTTGAGGAACACGATGAAGAGTTACCTTGGCCTCCAAATTCCCCAGATCTCAGTCCTATTGAGGATCTGTGGGATGTTCTGGACCCATCCATGGTGGCTCCACCTCTCAACCTACAGAACTTGAAGGATCTGCTGCTAACTTCTCAATGCCAGATACCAGAGGACACCTTCAGGGGTCTTGTACAGTTCATGTCTCGGCGGCATGACTAATCAGTAAATATAAAATATATTAATATAAATCTTTAGGCCATCATTGACGTTGGTGTGTGTGTGTGTGTGTGTGTGTGTGTGTGTGTGTGGATATTATTCAATACCGAACTTAGTGCAATTTGACACATTGACATTGAGAACCTTTAATTTGTCAGCCTGGATTTCCCGTTTTATGGCCAGTGGGGAGAACATGTGCAACCTGATGGTTTTTAAGCCTGCCATTCGGTAGTACATGGAGAATTATTTATGTTCTGGGTGGCTGGGGAAATTTACTATTTTTAGAACCTTCCTCTGACAACAGCCATTGTAGAGACTTTGGATGACAGGAAGCTGGCTGTTTTTACACAACGGATGCCAAGACCTGTGTGGGGTGAATTATGATGGAAAAACATCAACTTGTGATTTTTATTTGGTACATGAAAACTTGCTTTTTATTTGCAACAATTATGGTTGATGGAAACTTTACCGCGGAGGACGTCCATATGTTCCATGCGCATCATTTCAGATCACCACTGTAGACAACTGGATGAAAAAACCTAGCCAGTGTGCTCCTGACCCAGTCTTGGCACTAAACCCACGTCTGACTATCACTCTACCAATCTTTTCCACTGATCGTACATTTCCGACTCGCTTTCCTTCTCTTCTCACATGATTTGTCAATCTTGATTCATTTCCTCCATCCCTATCTGTCCATCTCCTAAATGCTTCTATCTTCATCCACTTCAACCCCCAATTCACTCACAGGCTCAGATCCTCTCTCTAAATAGGCAATAGTTATTCTCTGGTTATACAACCTCCTCCTCTACATTAGGTGTTCTCCTCCTCCTCCTCTACATTAGGTGTTTTCCTCCTCCTCTTCAATCTTCTCCCTGCTTCCTTGTTTCTAATCTGATTCAGTACTTAATTTTGAAAGCAGAGGAGGTATTGGGACATTTTCCATTCTCCGTTATGAATAAATCCATTATGAATATTAAAGGATGTAAGACTAGCGTTTCATAACATTATTAAACTTTTCCTGTCTTTTGTCTCAGTCTCTGTTCCTCCGTCATTCTTGTTCATTGTCTCCCGTCTTGTCTTGTCCTCTGTCTCTCTTTTCCTCTCTCACCCTCACCTTCTTTCTGTCTATCCTTTTCTCTGTCTAATCTCCTTCCCTCCTTCCTGTGTCCACAACATCCTTCCAACTCTTTCTGACCTTGTACAATCAGAAAGCATGTAACAGTCCTCACCTTCTTCAGCACGGTCTGGTCTGGGTCTGCCATTAACTGCAACACATCTTCGGTTGTCTGAAAGGGTAATTGGCTACCACCTGTCCTCCATTGACATCCTACATGTGTTATGGTCCCTACAGTCACCTGCTGTTCCAAAACACCCCCTCCTTAAGGATGAGGGCAGCTGGGCAGCGCAAGTTAATCATTAATATTTTTAAAATCCTGCCTAAAGTGGAATGTTTAAAGGTCAGAAAGACAAAATACTGGGAGACCTTTTCTTATAAAACAAAACAAAAAATCCAAAACAGCACAAAACATCTCATGCCACACCATCTCTCCCACAGAGTGTCCAAATGAATGACTGGACTTTCAGTGGAGCTTCTCTGCTCCACTCCTCGGCTGCGTCAGTCATCAATCAGGCCCTGTGATTGAAGTTAGGGGCAAATCATGCCATTATATATATTAATGCATTATTCATCAATGTGGCTTTTAAAATAGCATCTGATAGGGATGTGCATAAAAAGATGGTTTCTGATAGAATGTACTGGCTTTGGCCAGAATCTTATGGTCCGTCTGTGGAAATGTGTGCAATGAAGGTAATTACTAGTCATGGGTTTGAATTACTCTGCCTAGAGGAATATTTTGATCCCAATACTCAGCCAATAACTGAAATATTTGTAGCACTTTTACATGCAATTGGTGGGATGTGCATTTTACATAAACTGTATGGTGGGATGTGCATTTCACATATCTGTATGGTGAGATGAGCATTTCACATATCTGTATGGTGGGATGTGCATTTCACATATCTGTATGGTGGGATGTGCATTTCACATATCTGTATGGTGAGATGTGCATTTCACGTATCTGTATGGTGAGATGTGCATTTCACATATCTGTATGGTGGGATGTGCATTTCACATATCTGTATGGTGAGATGTGCATTTCACATATCTGTATGGTGAGATGTGCATTTCACGTATCTGTATGGTGGGATGTGCATTTCACATATCTGTATGGTGAGATGTGCATTTCACATATCTGTATGGTGGGATGTGCATTTCACATATCTGTATGGTGGGATGTGCATTTCACATATCTGTATGGTGGGATGTGCATTTCACATAAAAAATTAAGAGACCTCTGCAAAATGTTCAGTTTGTCTGGTTTTACTATTCATAGGTAAGTGTTTGAGTAAAATGAACATTTTTGTTTTATTCTATAAACTACTGGCAACATTACTACCAAATTCCAAATAAAAATCTTGTCATATTGAGTATTCTTTGTGGAAAATAACACCTGGTCAAAATAACCCTAAAAAGTTTTCAGAAAAATTCATTTTTAATACAAATGTTTTAACTTAAGAAGAGTTCAGAAATCCATATCTGGTGGAATAACCCTGATTTTTAATCACTGCTTTCATGCGTCTTGGCATGCTCTCCACCAGTCTGCCACAATGCTCTTGAGTGTCTTTATGCCACTGCTTTATGCCACGGCACAAAAATTCAAGTAGTTCAGCTTTGTTTGATGGCTTGTGACCATCAATCTTCCTCTTGATCAAATTCCAGAGGTTTTCAATGGGGTTCAGGTCTGGAGATTGGGCTGGCCATGACAGAGTCTTGATCTGGTGGTCCTCCATCCACACTTGATTGACCTGGCTGTGTGGCCTGCTGGAAAAAAACTATTCACAGAGTTGGGGAACAATGCCAAAGCAGAAGGATGCAAGTGTTCTTCCAGGATAACCTTTTACTTGGCTTGTGACCTTCACAAAGACAAATCTGCCCGATTCCAGCCTTGCTGAAGCATCCCCAGATCATCACTGATCCTCCACCAAATTTCACAGTGGGTGTGAGACACTGTGGCTTGTAGGCTTTTCCAGGTCTCCGTCTAACCATTAGACGACCTGGTGTTGGGCAAAGCTGAAAATGTGACTCGTCAGAGAAGATGAACTTACACCATTCCTCTACTGTCCAGTCCTTATGGTCTTTTGCAAACTTCAGCCTGACTCTCCTTTGCTTCTCATTGATGAAGGGCTTTTATCTAGCATGGCACGACTTCAGCCCTGCCCATAGGAGCCTGTTTCGAACCGTCCTCCCCGTGCACTTCACCTCAGCTGCTGTTTGACATTCTTTTTCTAGGTCACTTGATGTCATCCTAAGGTTGTTGAGTGACATTTTAATGAGTTGACGATCATCTCGGTCAGTGGACTTCGTTTTCGCCCTCTGCCAGTCTGTTGCTTTGTTGTCCCGAATGTCTGTTGCTTGACCGTGTTCTTAGTACCTGAGATACTGCTTGCACAGTTTTGCCATCCAGCTGGTCCTATTGCAAGAGGATAGTGATGACCACAGCAGTGGTGTTTAAACGTATCCTTGCAAAATTGGATTTGGTTCAGGTAATAACCTAATCAGTACCTCTTTAAGTAAAATGAGGTGTGCCTGTGTTGGAATTTAACAAAGACTGGAATGGAATGGCTGCCATACATGTAGAGATGGTCACGATCTGTCCATGACCAGTCTTAGTTCACTGTGTGTTGTGCTTGTTTTTTGCCTGTCTCTCTGGTGTGTGTGTTGTGGGTGTGGTCTTCTCAGGCTCTCCAGCAGAGCTGTTGACAATCTGCCCATCAAGATCTGGCTTAAATATACTCTGCTCCTGACAGTCAGCGCCAGATTGTTGTTCTCACTCCAGTGTGCCTGGGATTTCCGTTTGCCACACCACTAGTCACACCGCCTGCCACGCCAAGTCAACAGCAACCAGCACCTCGGTTTAACCATGCTATCTTCACCCCTCAAACCAGCCTTGGACTATACACCAGCACTATTCCTCATACTGTCTGTTAGCATTAAAATCCCTTTTTTAAACCTCAACTCTCGGTCTCTGCCTGCTCTTGGGTTCAAACCACACCTGAAGTAACAGAGATGCTGATTTAAGAAAAATCAGGAGTGGTCTGTTAATCTTTTTCCAGTGCTGTATATTGGTGGGATGTAAATTTTACATTTCTGTTGATAATGAAATCTGAAAATAATGTTCCTGTAAAAATGCATGGTAAATACTTTATTTGGCCCATAAGGTCCAGGAGGAAAAATATTTAAAAAATAAAATGTTTTTGTCTGGTCAGAGATACACTGCATGGTTTCAATAAAACATTTTATTATTTATGGCTGTGTGTGTGTGTGTTTGTGGGAAGATTGCGTATGCATCCTGTTTTGGGTATTGAACTGAGGGTTACTCTGGGAACATTTGACAGGCCATTTTGTCTGCATCAGACATCACGCAATGTTTTCTCATATTGGAGATTTTCAAACTGAGAAATAGGTATTGGTTAAAATGTCATGACTGTTAAAATGGCCATGTCTGCAGTAATTGAAATTACCTCAGGTTACTTCCTTCATTTGAAAGAAAGAGAGACATAGAGAGAGTGAAAAGGAGGGTGGCGAACAGATGAGTTCCAGAAGGGTTAGTGATAAGAACAGTTAGAAAGAAAGAGGAAAGTTGGAAAGAAAGCAGAGAGGAAGGACATTTTGAGTAGCCGTAACCAATCCCTGGAATGTTGGCTATAGAATGGTGTAGTATATGGCTCTGATCAAGTGTGCACCAGGCTGTACTGTATAAAAATAAATACTCAAATGAAAACATCAAAACAACATCATAAGAAAACATAGAATAAGAAAAAACATAGGAAGCTATAAAGGCTGTAAAGCTAAACATTGCGGTTTAGAGTGCTCAGCCAGAGGCGTGTGAAAAGAGAAGTGTTTCACCTGGATTAAAAAAAGTATATGTTTGATATATGTCTGAAAAAAAGCACGTCTAAGATCTTCTGGTAGTTTATTCCAGTTGTGTGGAGCATGACTGCTAAACACAGCTTGACCATGTTTAGTTTGGAATCTGAGCTCTACAAGCTGACCTGAGTTTATGGATCTAAGAGCCCTGCTTCTTTTATATTCTTCAGACACATCAGAAATGTTTTCAGGGACTAAACCATTCAGTGATTTATAAACTAAAAGCAACACTTTAAAGCCTATTCTGTAACTGACTGGGTGATATTTTACAAACTAAAGCACAGTATGATACATACCAGTGTACAAGGGAGGAGGAAGATACAGTCCCCTCCAAAAATATTGGAACGGCAAGGCAAATTCCTTTGTTTTTGTTGGTCACTGAAGACATTTGGGTTTAAGATCAAAAGATGAGTATGAGACAAGAGTTCAGAATTTCAGCTTTAATTTCCTGGTAACTCTTGTCTCATACTCATTAAAATGGTTTAAAATGGAAATAAAAACAGAATGCAATGATGTGCAAAATAATTACAACTCTA
>JACXGJ010015739.1:0-13117 GCA_016801105.1 Esox niger | reverse complement strand
CTCAGTATGGTGGTAATCCGGGGATCCAGTGCTCTGCATTCATTTCCATCATTCCGTTATGTAAAGATGTGTCTCAGTATGGTGGTAATCCGGGGATCCAGTGCTCTGCATTCATTTCCATCATTCCGTTATGTAAAGATGTGTCTCAGTATGGTGGTAATCCGGGGATCCAGTGCTCTGCATTCATTTCCATCATTCCATGGTTCCCTCTGAGCAGCCCCACTCAGGTGCCCTGGCAGGGAAAGTGTCCCACCAAGTGAGCCAGCCCAGAAAAGAGAAAGGAGAAAGAAGGATTGACAAAGAGAGGCCATCCTATGACACAGTGGCGTTTGTAATGCGACAACGCAGTATCCTGGTTGTTGCTCACTGACCATGCCTGGGAAACCCACAAAAGGCTATTCAAATTGGCCAGACACTATTGCTTTGCTATGTCACACTCTAGCGACTCCTTATGGTGGGTCAGATGCTTGCGAGTGTTATTGGCTAGAGGAGCTCTCTCCTTTTAGCATGCTGGTTCTGGCATTCTTCTTGGTTGAGTGAGCAGAATGGCTTGGCAAGTTTTGTTTTGTAGAGAAACATCCTCACTCCTTCTCAGTCCTATTTCGGGTACACTGATCGGAGGAGCAAATAAGGCTGTTAAATGCTTTGAAAGGTTACACCCACAATGTTGCATACCTGATGAAAGGGCAAGCAGTATGTGGCCTGGGTGACTAATTGACACAACAGAGGTTCTAACTGCACTGTGGAATCCATTCAGTAACCTCTCAACCGCTTTGAAGCGCTTTCAATTCCCTCTTTTTTATCTCCTCTTCCCATACTTATGCAAGTAGCCGAGGCTCATATTTTGTATTTAGTAGAATGGTATGGTGTTCCAAGCCTTTTCCTGTGGGCTCATCCATCCACCTCAGGTGGAGTAGACAGGATCTTTGACCTTAGAAGAAATGTATGTCTCTGATGAAAACCACCTCAGCCCATCCAAATCTGCAGCCTAGCATTAGAACTGTCTAATAAAGCCTGAAACACAATTCTCTAAACTGGCATACCCACTTGAAATGTAATCTTTTAATATATTACAACCACGAGTAAAGTCAGTTGTAGTAAAAAATAGTAGAAATTCAAATATTCTACTTTTTACATAGAGATTACTATTTGCATAGCGGTTTTTTATATCCTGGTTCCAAAGCTGTTTTGTTGACACTCACAAACACATCTATACCTGCTTACTGTTCCATCTGAAAATATTCACAACACCTCCATTAGCATTTCATCTTGTTCACATTGCTGTCCGAATCAACTACTGCATGTATAAATATAAATAAACACAACAGTCGTTACACGCATGAGGAAACGTGTTAACAAGCTGCTTGAGTGGTGTTATTTTGACAGATGGTGTCTGCCCCAATCCCCCCTTGCCTAAGATGGGTAAGAACCCACCTTTTACCCGGGACAACCTAAGACCGGCGCCGCCGTGCGTCTGGCCACGTCGTACCAACACACTCACAAGTACGGTTTACTGAAAAAAGAAGGCAATTAATTAAAATGACCGCCATCCGCTGTGCAGGGCTGGGGATGGTGGAGGTGTTCTGTACTAAGGGAACGAAGTAAACACGTATTCATGACCTCCCTTGAGTCTGTTATGCCCTTGATTCACAGCTTGTTTGGTTTTCCCTGGTGTGGGTCCCTACTATGCCTGCTGTGGGTCATGGTGCTGTGTTTGGCAATGACCATCTTTGTTTTTGATGGAGTGTGTGTGTGTGTGTGTGTGTGTGTGGGTGGGTGCATGTGCGTGTGTTTGTGGAGGGGGTGCATGGAAAATTTAAGGGGGGGTTGAAATAACACATAATAATAGTTTATAGATTATTCCTGCTGGCTCCTGGTTGGCTTTTGGTAAACTAGAAATATACTATCATCACATTTAATACACTTGTTACAAGTGTACATTAAATGTATTTGTCTTTTAGTATAATGTATTTACATACTTACACATTTACTTACTATATTCAATTCAATATTGTTGCTTACAACATCTTTACAAATTGAAAAAGGTCAGAATTGATTCATCTTGATTTCAGCTTTTACCAAAGCTGCATTTTCCATTAGGGTGCATAGATTTTGATATCCATGTCGTGTTCCGGGCTGACACAGCAGTCTTTACTTTACGGGGTGGGGTGTGGCCAGGGTGGGCTTGGCTTGGGTGGGGTGCGGCCAGGGCAGGGCATGCCAGGATGGGGCAAAGCAGCAACCTGGGAAGTAAGGTTTAGCATCAAATTCCCTCTTTTCTGGGGCTGTTTTATTCTTCTGACAAGACTTGATTGGGAGCAGGTCTGTGTTGTCAGGGGTTGGCAGGTGAGCTGTATTCTGTGGCCCCATTTTGCAACTCCAACTGGGCCAGGTGGTTCTTAACTGCACCAATACAAGAGAGCGTGTGTTCACATCACATAATGAATAAATTCAAAATACCCTTCAGTGTTCTTTCAGAGCATTCTCGTTAAATATACTTTCAAAGAGTACGTTTTTTGCCGGACCGCTTAAGCGGAGCCGAGCAAGTAGAGTGAATATCTCTGAGTGATTGACTGACTGACTACCCCTTGTTAAATTGTGTAGTGTTTAGAGACACAGACTCCCATGCAGGGAACCGGTGTTTCGTGCCTCGCCGCGGGCAAAACAAATTGGGCATCAGGATTTGTTCAGGATAGACAAAAACTTCGCTGGCAACAACCTTCAGTAGCTACATTATAGTAAGCCTAAAGTCTAATTGTTTGTGGTTATATTCAGACTATCTCTGGTGGATTTCTGAAGTACACATCCGTGCATGCTTTTCGGTGTAATATTGGCTAGATCACAACCCCTCAGAGGAGCGTTTTCCACAATTCTCTCCTCTTTTCGTATGACGAAAAAGTTAATTATCATTATCTATATGGATAATTATTGTATCACGAATTAAAAAAAAATGAGCGTTGTTGTAATGAAAAGTGTATTGAAATAGCTTTGGCAGTGTAATGTTCATCTTCCGTCCCGCTAACAACTGCCCAGTTCTTATGACTATTCCAATTTGTGACAGCAATAGATGGTTGTGTTTAATTACATCACAATTAAAGACACGGACCCAACTCCATGAACCAGAAGCACCAGTGCCTCATCTTGGGAGGAATTCTAGTCCCTCCTACCTGAATTGTGTCAGCTGCCAAATTGCAGGAATTTGAATGATTCCAGGAATACACTTGATGCTTTCTAACTAAAATCCTAGCAGCATCACCTACATAGTTAATCAAATTTAGAGAAGCAAATCAGGGATTGACTCTGCACATCAACACCTTCATGGTTTGACCATCCTGTTTGAAAGGACAGTGTGTGTAAGAATCAAAATGGAAGGCTGCAAATGATCTTCAATGCCTCAATTACTTTGTCAGTTTTGTTATGACAGGGTCATAGACACCAATGGACAAAACACATTTGCGGAAGGAAAGCAATACAGAAAAATAACTTTGAATAGTGTACATAGTTTGGATAAATATGTTTAGTATCACTGTACCTAAATACATAAGGAAGCTCATAACAACTCAAAACATTAAAAGTGGGACAGTCAAGTGGTCTACAGTGTTGTGCCAGATAAACCTGATTTGGTTACATAGGCAGCTGTGGATGCTGTGTTAAGGCTCCGGTTGTCACACAGCAATGTGTCAAAACTTTCTGTTCCTCTTTGCTATCTGGATAGTTCATCACCAACCTGAATCCCAGGCAAAGAAGTCATTCTGTGGTTCTGGGTAACACCCCTTCATGAATATTTCAGTGTCACTATCTTTTTGTTTTCTTGGTTGTTGCAGTGACTGGTGTTGATCGGAGGGTTACGGTTGCTAGGGACTATTGGGTTACAGCCTTTCTGATGTCATGTAACCTTAGTCAGCTATTGGGTCATAAGTAATTTATGAAAGCCAACCATACAGACAGACTTAAGGGATAAAGACACATTGTATACTTTATCATCTGTTTTTGCATGTATATACGTGTATATTATCCGGCCTTCACAAACCAGTGTAATCAAGGCCCATTGTTAGCCTGGAGCCATCTCAAGACCCTGCTGTTTCTATGGTAGCTGGATGGTTTTTGATATCTTATCAAGTAGAAGTGGTTTTGTCGTATTTTCATACTGACTGAACTGCACTGCTCACCCAATTGGAAAATATGTTTCAAAAACGTTGGGACAACGTCATGTTTACCGCTGCGGTGTCAGTTCTAAACCTGTCTATCTTTTTAAATGCTGCCTGCAGCTTGGTGTATTTCTCTCTGTGCAGATGAAACAAACGTATAACGTAATAAATGTGTTTGAATCTTGCCAGTGTTTCTACTGTAGCCGTCAATGCTGCCAGCCATTCAAAAAAACAATTATGTTTAACATATCAGTCATTCTTGTTTGTTTAGCAGAAGCTTATTGCATGGTTTGGTTAAAAAATCTCTGTTAATCATTACATTCACTGATCAATTTATTGCCTCCAATCACCAGTCCGTAACAGGTATATTTCTTAACGTATTTCTGATTAATCTGTTTTTCTCGGAGCACATGAAACAAACAGTTGTTGGTCACCTGCCAGTGATCCTGCAGTAGAACTTGTTTTTGCCAGCCATTCAATGAATGATTAATTAGAACGAGTCACAGAACAAAATTATTCATGAAAATGTGTAAAAAGCTGTTCAACAAAAATACTTTTTTGTGAACTGCACATCACTACATTAAACTGTGGCCTAGAAGGCATCTGCTGCAGGTCTTGCTAGCTGACTGGGATGGGGCTACCCAATGGGGGCAGGGGGGGCAGGAGGGGGAAGAGAGGCAGACGTTTGCAACTCGGAGAATGATGACAATTGATAGCGAGCTAGTTAGTGAAAACACAGTTGTAAAATGTCATTCGCTCTCACCTTTTGAGCACTATTTTCCCACAGTTATGTTGTTGTTACAGCAGGAGAAGATGATAGTTAGGACACTGAATGTGCAAAAATATAAATGCTAAACTTACCCAGGAC
Organism: Esox niger; assembly: GCA_016801105.1. NCBI lineage: Eukaryota > Metazoa > Chordata > Actinopteri > Esociformes > Esocidae > Esox > Esox niger. The sequence goes on along the minus strand of JACXGJ010015739.1, from coordinate 8,101 downwards.
ACACAACTTACACAGCGATAATTCACATTTGCCGAGCTTGTTAGCATCCTGGTCGAGAAATCAAATCTCATGTTTTATGGACCGACTGGCAAAACTCATTGCTCCTCATGCTTGGTTAAAAATACATAGTTAGCACCAAACTGTGTAGGAACGCGTTTTATTCAAGCCCAGAAAGACTTTATAGTTATTAAGTCAACTCATTGTTACCACAAGCCCTGCTGGGTTTCATCATCGAACATCATCTGTTATATGCACTTTTCAGAATTCCTGTCTACAATAATGTCTGTTTAACATGTTTCATGAACATTGCGGTAAACATCTCCATGTACTGTATAAATGGGGACTACAGGAACATTGGCAAATTCTTTTTATAATGAATACTGAAATAACTTTGCAATTTCTACAAGTGAATAAAGAGGTTATGCTGTCTTTCTTAACCTCCCTGCATTTAATGTACTGTCACAATACTACCCCCACTTGCAGAATTCTTCTAAAGAGTTAAAGCAAGCTCCCAAACTTTGTTAAATTGGAATGTCAGTATATTCTACATATATAACATTAGTCTTTATTGAGTGTAATGAAGTGTGATAATAGTACATTTTTTATATAATAGAAGAGTACAATATATTAGATAATTGTGTGACATTTTAAGCATAGTATTGGAATTTGTTGAAAAAAAAAAGACCAAACTATCTGTGAATCGCCATTGTGTTATGTAATAACCCACCAAGTACACCCTCTCTTGGAAAGCCATTTTCTCCATCCCCAGTATCATTCAACAGTGTGTTGACATGGTTTGATGTGTACAGAGCTGCCTGTCTTTTCATAACTAGCAATTCATATTTTGTAAAAGTGTGTGTCTAAAGAAGGGAGGTTGGGAGTGATGGAGTGAAGCTGACGAATGTAGTCCCATGATGCAGATGTAATAGATCTCTTCCAGCCAGCCACCTAGGAACGATATTCATCAAATCACTCACTGACACTCTATACAGAAGCCTCTCTAGCACAGCCTCATCCCACTGCTCTGACTGGACTATAAATCTAGCCCAGTGGGTAATGATTAGGCAAACTGATCCGCAAAGATGCAAGGCTGTGAATTGTTTGGCGATTGTAGCCTCAGTTGAAATTAGCCTTGTTTGTTTAGCTGGTGTCGGAATTGGGCTTGATGGCGAGTTATGTTTATGTGCTCAAACATCCAGTTGCATTTGAACAACACGTGGATTCACAGTGATTCTCCTGCTGTTTGCATGTAAAAGCGCCTAAGTCATTGGTTGACATAGGCACTTAAATGTGAAAGTAAACAACACTGCTTCAAAGTTCCAAATTTACTGCACTTTTCAATTGATAGGTTTTCTTTGCTCACTTCTTCCTTTCAAGTATCTTATGGAAATCTTACTGCCCTGCTTGTCTTTTTCTTTTCCATCATTCTGATCTGCTCTCTGGCTGATGACACTATCTTTGACTCCAGACTGGCAGTATGAGGGTAAGACTGTTGATTTTCCCTCTCTCCCTGTGTCTCTCTGTGAACGAACTGACTGTTGCACTCTATTAACCCCTAAAAGCCCCGCGGTAAACAGCCTCCTGCTCCTTTAACCAAACTAATCTTTTATTACCACTGTGCACACTGCTTTCTATTCCTCCCTCATGGCAGTACATCTATATACCTTAGCTCTGTTCATCCTATTCTGTCCTGTTTTTCTTAGACATCAGGTGAAAACAATTATAATATAGCACTGTATTGTAACGCTGCATAACAGGGGATTACTGGGTCACGATTTCCTTTCTCTTTTTTGGGGATTTTCAGAATGCAAACTCTCCAGGACTGGTCCACCTGCCACCATTGTTGCCATAGAAGAAAACAGCCCCAATGGTATGTATTCTTTACATGCAGCACTGTTGCATAATGCGCCAATGTAATCCTGGGATTGTCACACGTTTTAGTTTGAGTCTAATGAAATGAAAGGCCCTCATCACACTTCAATCACGCCGTTTTTCCACACACAGCATAGCATTTGTCCCATGTAATAAAACAGAAAAAAATTGGTGGTTAGCTGAATATTTGTTTGGAAGGGTTCCCTTCACGCGTGTATTTACCACTTAAACTAATTGAGGACTGAGGGCTTTGCCATTCCCGGTTTATGGGTGCCACGGGGGAGGGAGGCAGCCATGGTGTCTTTAACACTAATGAGTGGAGGTGCTGCCGCTGTTTGTTGTTGTGGCCGTATTTCTCTCCCTCTTTAGACCCCCCCCCCCCCGGTGTCTTCTCGCCGGGCCAACCGGGCTCTGGCAGCCACATCACAGATGGTGTTCAGCGTGTTGCGCAGCCTGGGGCCCCACTCGGTAATAGATCTCCTCGTTCTCCCTCCCTCTTCCCTTTCTTTCTTCCAGACCTCCCACTTTGAGTCTCTACATGCAGCATTTGGGGCCCTGGCTGTAACTGAGTTTGAACATTAGTGATGCATTTGACAGGTGTTAGCGTAGGTCCGTTTCTGGCTGTTGTTTTCCTTTACCGACTGCCTAATGAGTATCAGAGTTTATCCACACCGCTGCTCCTTGGCAGCAGATGTCGACAGGCAGCTCCCCTTACCTTTTCAACAAGACTGCCTAAAGCTCCTTAAGGTGGTTCTGGTTCCCAGGCAGGAGTTCCTTTGACTGGAGTCCACACTTTCTTAATTACAGGGCAATATGCTGATCAGTACTCCCTCCCTGAAGGTATTTGTTTGAAACATGAAACGGTCGGAGTGTTTCCTCATACATTTTGACAGTTCCTCCGCTGCAGTTTCCTTGCCTTACAGTCTATGTCATACCGTTCTGGTGTTATCAAAGTCACTACTAATTTGTATTCACAGAGCATTCATTTATTTCCATTGTAAACTATGCATTTAATCAGGTATTGGGGGATTATATACTTATTATAGGGAGATGGTTGGGTGCAGGAGTCAGAATAATGTGGTTGAATTGAGAGTAAAATAAATTAGGGAAAAGCTTTTAGCTGGAGCTGGTACTGTATATTTGCCACGCTCAGTGATGCCCCAGCCCTGAGGATTTAAAGACATCTATTCCTCATGTTACAGTGATTTACCTCAGAATTTCACCCCATACAGCGTGATAGCACCTTTAATTCCTCATTTAATGGATGAACCATGCCTAGGCATCATATGAAATGACTTGTTATGTATTTTAAGCCGTGCACTATAGTTATCCAAGGCAATTGAAGTTACGGATATTTTTTCTATCGGCACAACAAATAATTCTGATATTTTTCCTGTAGTGTGTGTGTAGCTGTGCACAAATCCACAGTCAAGGTATTCAATAGACTGCATTTCATGGGTCTGTGTTTGCATTTTAAAGAGTTTACTTGTGCAGGAAAATCAGTTGAGAAAAGAACAAGCCCAGACCAAGTACCATGTAGCATATATATATAAACACCATGTAGCATGAATTTAATTGTTCTTCTCAAACATGTTCCAAAGATTTGAATTCAGTCACACATTTCCATCTAGAAACGGAAAGGGAGTGTTGCCAAATCATTGTTCTGTGAGATGAATATGGAGAGTAGACATTTCTGCAGATACCAGAAAGTGAAATCAAATCTGATCAGCATTAAATTACAATCCCATTCCTTAAAGGACAGTTTCACTTATTTGCACTCATTCATGTAAAATATTACCCTACCTTGAAAGTAGTCTGTGGGCCTTGAGAAACTTTTATTCATTGGTTAATTTTCTTTAAAATCCATTTGAGTTCAGGCGTAATCGCCATCACTTTCCTTAATTTTTAGCTTGCTTTGGGAAACATTTGTAATGTTTAAAGAAACTCCACCATGATTAACTGTTTTGCCTGGCCAAGAGGTTCTTTTTTAGGGTTAGTGTGCATCAAGTCGTGAAATGGTAAAGTACTCCTTAAATACTTGGACTTGTCTCAGCAAATTCATGGGTTAGGTAGGTCTTCCTCACTCTATTCCATCAGCTAGAATCAATAAATAAAAAATAAGTAAAGTCACAGTCCTGACGACGTTTTATTATAACTCATTTATTAGGGACCATTTTATGTATGATTGCCGAGGTGTATAAAATGTCACTTGAAGATAGGGCCTTATACAGACTTTCTGTTACAAATAACGTGGCTACAACAGTGGACATTCTGAAGTGGGTTTCATTATTAGATTCGCTTCTCGGCAGTGGGTCAATGCCCTATGATCTCTCAACAGTGGAGGCACAGTTTGCGAGTGTCAGGTGTGGATGATTGAATCTGAGGTGTGAGGCGAGTGTGTGTGATGGAGGGGGTACTGGAGGGTCACACGGCAGACTGGCACATAGATTAGGTGTTAGACTGCAGGGAGGTAGTGAGCTATTCCGTCTCACGCGCATACACACATGCCGCGCACGTAATCAAACACGCGTACACTCATACACCCGCGTGCACCCACGAACAGAGCTTCGAGTCACAAGCCAATGGGAACAATGCGGTTAACGGTCAGGAACACTAGGCCAATTTCAAGGTCCCCTTGAGTGTCCACAATACCACAGGAGACGAAGGTGACAAGGAGACGGCGGTTGAGTTACAAGAGGGATAGGAATCAATTGTGACCTCGCGATGAAGGACAGAGGGTATTGATCTAATAGGACAGCAAGTGTGAAGAGAAGATTCAGAGGAGGCTGAGGCAGAGGATTGGTAGTCTGCTAACAGATCTCTATCGGCTCTTATCAACTCCATGCCGTACAGTACACCATGCTAAGTATTCAAACGACAACATGACAGGATTGGACTATCACAATGGGGAAGGAGATGGAATGAAGGACAACCAACCCTCGTTCGTTACGTGAGTGTCTGTACAAGACACTTTTCTCTTGCCTTTTTCCATCTTTTATTTAGAAACTTCCTTTCTTTGTCTCTCTTCGCCTTTTACTCCACTTATATTTTATGATCCTTTGCCAACACTGGAGAATCATTTCACACTAAATAACAGTGTGTGGTAAAAAATGCCACTTTTAAATACAGAACATTGAGATTTATAAACTTGATGCTGGCTAAGATTTATCAACAGAAACCTTGACCTGTCGTAAAACCGCATGGATGGGAGCGAGCGTTTAAAGAATAGCCTGGAAAGTCTTTGTGATTCACTTTTTCTGTTGATTAAACACCCCTCATTTGCTGTATATTTTGGAAGTTTTGGATATAGGCCACATAATGATGGTTGTAGGGAAGATATATTTACATGTTATTATTTATAGTTTCAATACATATTTTTTTTATTGAGCATACAATCACGCAATCAATCAAATTTATTTTATAAAGCCCTTTTTACATCAGCAGTTGTCACAAAGTGCTTTCACAAAGCACCCGGCCTTAAACCCCAGGGAGCAAACAACAGTAGTGATGAACTTCTGTGGCTAGGAAAAACTCCCTAAGAGAGCCGAAATATAGGAAGACACCTAGAGAGGAACCAGGCTCTGAGGGGTGACCAGTCCTCTTCTGGCTGTGTTGGGTGAACATATAAAAAGTTCAAATTGTAATAGTTCGATGCATGTGGGCTAAGCCCAGAGTCTATTTAAACCTAGTCCAGATCAGAAGCATGACCCGATGGACAAGGACAGGGACAGACAGTAGGTGGGGCAGCAGAGTGGCAGGTGAAATCGTCAGGCATTGTCTTGATCTGCAACACAACCAGGAGGACACTGGACAGGGAACACAACGAGCCAAGCCCGGTACTCCGCAGGTGTGGGTTAAGGCCTCATGTCCTCCTAAGTTTAAAACGACAGAAAACAGGGAAAATGTAGACCCTACTCCCCCAGCACAATCATATAGCAGTGTAAGACGTTGAGGCTGAGACATACAATGTATGCCATACTGTAAATTAAACTCATTCAATGCTGGGACTTATTCGGAATATTGCCATTTCGAAAGTTCATTTCTAAAAGCAGTTATCTAGTACAGCTGCAGATGTCAGCTCAATCCAAAATTAACTTTAAATGTCAAGCACACTTCAACATAAGAGCAGGTCAACATTTGTGGTGAAAAAGATTTGCCCCAGAATTTACATATGTATTTGCTTGAAGTGCTAACATCTAGTGTTAATTATTAATTGAAAATACACAATTTCAATATGGAAGGACTTTCGTCAATAGGCAATTCACCAATTAACATTAACTCTTATACCATTGACGCTAGAGTGAGACACGAAACCAAAGTTTCACATTTACATTTATTTAGGTTTTACATTTCATATTTGAATTATCTTGCATACACTCTTCTTCAGATTTAGTAGCAGGATAACTTGGGGTTAACTGTTTTGCTTAAGGACTGATGCTGTAAATGCTGGGAAAATCTTTTTCTGAAGTCTGTGACCCATAGACATCACCAGATGCTGATCCTCTGCCTGGACTGGACTCCAACCATCTTCTGTTCCTGCTTGTTTTGGGGTGTTTTTACTTGCGAAAGGCGTGTTCAACTGAAATCAGATTGGGCTACTGACTGGGCCAGTCTAGAAATGTACATGTATTGGTCTGTCAGAAACTGATGCATATGCCTTACGCTGGCCTGCTTGAGTAGCACTGACCATTGTTTTGTTTTGTTTCTCATTTTGTCCGTTGTCAGTTTCCAAATGCAAAGCCGAGGATACGCTAATGGTGCAAACACATGTGCCTAATGAGAAACACCTGAAAAACTGTCCAAATATATTTTTGCAACCTCAAATGGGGTGTATATAACATGTGGGTTAGGTGAGACCAAGGCAGTCAAGGCAATGTCATGCAGGTACTATACCATGTTGCAATTATAAACACAATACACGGAAACAAGGTAACCATTTAAAGAACAATAGTATTGTTCAATATGAAAGTTTAACAATCATCTGAAATGACATAAACACCAACTCCTCTAGTTTTTTGTGCAAAGAAATAGAAAGGCATTTCTGGAGTTCCACCCCTGAGAGTTGATCTTGTAGCCTGTACATCTGTAGGATAAAAACTAAGAAAAATTTTGCAGAGATTTCTGCCACAGGGTGTTAGAAGCATACAGAATGCAATGCATTGATCTACAATACTTTATAGAGGGTCTGTCCACTTTCTGATAAAACATGCAGTGATGAGTGCTGAATCTTTGAAGAAATTTAAAGGCGTCTAGTGGTCAACATACTGTTTGGTGCGAAACCTACACTATCACAAATCATTGATCTAACTGCTGGCTTGCTGCCAGTTGTGCTTGCAAGCTGTTAGGACCCGTTAGAGTATTTTCAATGCAGCATTTTTTGCTTGTTTATTTGTATTTCTCTCCTTATAATAACCACCCTGCTTTATCCGTTTGATAATTCTTTGCAGATAGACCTGAGTACACAACGGAAGATGCTAGACAATCAGACTATATAATGCAAATTATTCAAAAACTGTAATTAATTTCATCATGAGGACTTTCTCACTACTTATCTTAGTAAAAATGCTATTATATCTACTGTGTTATGGGTCTGAGCCAGGCACCTGGTCAACCAGGCTGAACATGGTGATCGTGATCGTGAGGGAAGCATTGCCAGAGATTCGCTACAATAACAGTGACCTGGCTGCCTGCTTCCTTGCTGGCCTAGCTGAGCTGCATTGGGAGAGGATGGATGGGAAACAAAGACGCTGTGACATCTTGTCATGCTACTCAGGCCTACATACAGGACAAGAGGGCTACACCAGTGCACAGCTCAAAGTGATGATTATAAACTGCTTTAACAACACTGAGAAAATGGTATTCATGTCCAGGCTTCAACCCTTCTACCAAAAGGATGTAGATTGTTTCAGCACTCTACTCTCTAATCAAGGCATAAAATAATTCTGCCTGTGCCTCGTTATATTTCTGCGGACAGGAAGCTGGCATGACAGTCCAACTGTGTCTCCATCCATATTTGTTTGTTGTTATGCAGTAGCACTGATGACAGTTTTACAGTCTTTATAATGGCATTGTAGTATTGATATATTCAAGTGGTGTCATAGGATGATGTTGACCTTGAGGTCAAAGGCCAAGAGATGGAGGAGGTTGCTGGGGTGGAGCGCCCTCTTAGTAGGTCGATGAGCGATTGGCTGCCACTTTGGGAGGTGGGGGGGGGGGGGGTCAAGGATAA